>JAUMHM010086863.1:0-10705 GCA_032362435.1 Melikaiella ostensackeni
CTAGATGTTCCATAAAGATGTTGGCTATTACCGGTGAGATTGGAGATCCCATTGCTGCTCCTGAGGTTTGTTCGTAGCATTGGTTATTGAAAGAGAAGTAAGTGTTACTGAGACAGTGTTCTATCAAAGGTATGAGAGCGGAGGGGAAGTTTGAAAATGATCTAATAATATCGATTGTATCCGAGATCGGTACTTTGGTAACGAGAGATACTACGTCAATAAAAAAAAGCGTAATCTATACCTGGATTACCAAGTAGTCTCTCACCTTTCCAATTGTAAAATTTACCCACAACATTGGTTATGGTTACAGTATACAATTATTGTATTTTTTTTTGTTTCAAAACAAAACTTCCAGCTTTACCCATTCTACAATTACCCGCAACAAAAACTACACCTTTGTTTTTTCTGTGTATGGGGACCACAATGACAAAAAAATGTCTATCAATGCGAATTAAAATAACGCTGTTCCCTTTAACTTTCTGAAATGTGGCGTAGTAAAAATTTGGGTCTTTTTACGAAGTGTCTAGGTGTACAAAAAATAATGAATCTACGCTCACCGAATTTCGGTGAGCCGAGACAAAGAAGTATTTTTTGCAAGTTTTTTTAGAATAATTTTTATTTTTCTCAGAAATGTTTCACCAAAACCATAAACATGATACATTTTTGACAGCGTATTATGACTCGCGATAAGGAGATACAGTTAGATGTTTCAAGAACATACATATTCGTTTAGATTTGACAATAATGTGTTTTTTTTTTTCTAATTGAAAAATGAGCCACCCAACCGCTAGTACTTTCCATGTATACCCTTAATTCGCATTATTCATATATCTCTGCAAAACGAATGTTTCCTGTATAGAAATCAATGAAGAACCGACGATTCAGACGATCCTCTTGCAATATTGACACAATTTTTTTGGCAATGTTGTGATGTATGCGAATTTTAACTTTTCCATAGGTGTTATTAAGATCCGCTCTAGGAGCCAGGAATGGACACAAACGTGTACAGATGATTAGCCTGATGACATAATTATTCGCCTCTCCCACTTTATAAAAGCCTGCTGGTAAATTCCTAGGTAAACCTTGATCAAATTCTTCGCAATGATGAACATTTCTGAGTCGAATGGGATAAGTATGAACTGCAGAAAAAGACTAGCAAGATTTCACTCTATGTTTGCGTTCATCGTTTTCCCGACGCTACTTATACTTGCCACGTCCGCGTTGCGAGAATTATCCCGACAAACAAGAGCCGAATGGTGTCTACAGCATTTTATACATTTAAACTTTACACTCATGCGCTGTATGACCTATTATTAAACATTTGAAACGGCAATCGTTTTCACGAATCAAACTACTCATCACCTAACTCGAAAGGGTATTCGCTTATCCTCACTCCGCGTTCTTATGATATTCATCACAAAAAATACATTTCTTACGCTTTTCTTCATTCGCTAAGAGAACGCTGCCTGTTGTGTGCTTCGCGAAACCATGCATGGCCATGTTTATCCTTTCCTCGCTTTCTACTTCGATTCTCAAGAAATTGAGGAGCCTCGAGAGTCGATCTGTCGTATTTCCTCCGTCCCCTTCCGTTTCACTAACAGTTCCTGTACGCTGCCACGTTCGCAGAATTACTTCTGGCAGCGAGGATTCCACTAGTTGGTGGAGCATAGTCGCGCAATTGTTCGTAGTGATGCCTAGCGTTTCCAGCGCGCGAATGTGAGCCCAATGCTTATCGAACAGGCAGGACACACCAACTTCCTTTCCTTAATTGGTCGTGTTTTGCAGAACTAACGATAGTAACTCTCAAGTGTGAAATTCATTCAGCAAGTCGTCTCGACCGAAACGGCTCTCCGAACTGTCGAACGACTTAATGTAATTCTCTGCCGTTGTCGGATAGCCACTCACGAAGCTTTCTGCTTCAGAGCAACTTCCATCGTTTGTTTTAAATATTCCACTTTGTCTTCATCGGCGATGGCTCTGTCCTTATGAATTTTCCGACAGTGTGACCTAAACTGGAGCCACTTATTGACACTGCCACTGAATTTTGAAACTTCCAATATCCGGCGTGTGAACGGCTTGTCATTTCGAGGGACCTCTTGTGCCCCTCGTACCGGCGGAACTGCGTCCGTAACATTTCCCAAGGACGAATCAAGCAATTCTCTCTTTTCTTGCAAAAACTTGAGCTTGTAATCTTCATGTGTTTCTATTTCGGCCGTTATGTCACTCTTAGTCGCTTCGGATCCTAGACTAAACTCGACGCACTTGTTATTCACACTCTCGAACTGAAAATATCGTGACTTGAGTAACTGTAAAGCAACAAGGCGATCGGCCCCCGAAATATTAGCACTCCCGCACTTCTCCATAAAACTGTTTAAACACTTGGTGCAGAGAATGCGTTGCACCGTCCGAGACTCCTTTGCGAAGTCTATTTTGTAGGTTACACTCAGCCGCACGAATGTTTTCGTAGTTATTCACTCCCAAAACGTCCTGTCACGGTCGCCAGATGTTATGTTCAATCGCTGAGGAAGGAGTTTACCAACACAGAAAACCACACAGGGCAAATGATTCGTATTTCAACTTTATTGAAAGAACGTTACAATCAATTACACGCTCAGCTATGCTTCTCCTGTCTCGTCCAGTCATGCGTAGCACTACTCTTTGCCTCTCCGTCACCATTACATCTTGCTTCACAGAGCCCTCTTGCGTTACAATTTTGAAAGAAACTAAGAATTCACAGTTTTTCTCGCTCGCATTTTCGACAATGTGGAATTACGGAGGAATGAAGTAAGTACTGTGATGAAGAGGGAGGAAGAAGGTGCACGCTATGAGAGCAAGGCAGCGTAACATCAACGCATTGGCTAAATGATAATGAAAAAGTAAAAAAAGGAAGCATAAGTATCAGAGAAATCCTGCAAGGAAGTAATGTAGAAATCAAAAAAGAAATAAAGCTAGTAATTCTCACGAGAAACAGCGAAAACATAACAATGCAAGTCAATGCGTTAAGGTGTTGGTAGAAAGTGTTAGATTAAGGTGATAAGTTGAGGCGTTAAGTTGAAAAGAGTGATATATAAGAATCAGGGCGAGGTAATGAGTACAGGTGAGAAGCACATGTGAAAAGGAAAAAAACCAAAAGAACAAGTGAGAAACAATTGAAACAATGTTCTGTGTGGTAGGGAGAAAAAACAAGTTGTTCCTTATCCCGTTTTCTATCTCATAAATTTTGAAACTGCTTATTTCTTTTCAACTGCATGAGGACCATAAAATGTTAATACTGCACTACATGATAGAAAGTTAGATCAAGACTATAGGAGTATGCGACCATTATTCACAAAGTTTGAGGAAGGTGAAAAAGAGTGTTTTGAGAATTGGCCTATGGCTGAAGACGTTGAAACCTAATGGTCCTCATCCAGTTTTCATTCGCAAAAATTCTAAAATTCATTTTTTTCGAGTGAAAAGAAAAAATGATTTTTACTGCCTCTCAATAAGTATCGATAAATGGTGTCCTAAAATACTTGAAGTCGATAGAAACAGAATTGCGAAAAATTGATTCTTATCTAGTTGTCATTCTTATGTCATCAAATATACTGCAATTGAAAATGCACTTTAAATTATAGATATCATTATATTTACAAACAGTATTAGGGAAAGCCACTGAGATTGAACACAGAATACCAACCAAGGTTCTCATTCTCTTGAAGTGAAGGGTACATGCTTACGCAGAATTTGTATAAAAGTGTTATCGATGAATACTTTTCAAAAAATTTCAGTGTATACCTGTATATACTAGTCGATGTATTATTTGTCATTTTAAATTGTTTTTATTTCATGACTCTGTTACTTCTAAACTGGAGGTGTACAAATACTTCTAATTCATGCTTCTTATACTTCCTTTCAATGTTAAGCTTAAGGTCGCATCTCCTACAAGGTCATTAGCGATCACAACTCCAGAGAAGTATTATATGAAGAATATTTTTAAAGTTCGCTCAAATTAATGAGGGTAATATTTCAATATGTCATTATAATTCAGTACAAAACTAGAGTAGATTTGAAAGGACTAATTCATTAAGAAAACCTCGTACATTTCGGAATAACTTTGGGTCCGTCAGTATTATTCTAAGACTGCCCGATAGAGGATATAATCTCCTTTGGATTGAATAATTGGGACAACCTACCAACACATATCTTATAGAGAAGATCACTCCACAATTTTAATACTTTTTACTTAAATGTTTTGAAATTAAATTCCAATGCGTTGAGTGGGTGTGTCCAATTCTCAGTCTGGTCGAAGCTATTTGATATTTTCGATTGTCTAGGAGAATGTTGTTTCCTTCGAAGAAATCACTTGCAATTTCATGGAGTTTGGTGGCTGATAATGATTCACATGTGTTGTTTCAAATTATATTGATGGCAGATTCAATGAAAGTTCGTAGACCATATGGCTCAACTAGAGCAAGTTCATCGGGGACAGGAAGAGTGCAGACCGTTTTGACTAGGGCATCCGCTTCTTCGTTACCTTTAATTCCATTGTGCGAAGGAATTTAGAAAAGGACTATTTCCTTTCCCAGAAAATGAAGTTTATATAAGCACTCTTAGATAGCTTGGGTAATATGGTCAAATCTCGTGAAATTCTTTGTAGCTATAATGGCACTCAGAGAGTCGTAAAGGATTATGAATCTCTTGTGTTTAGATTTTTCTGTAAATCCAAGAGTTTCTGGAATTGCGTACGTTTTACCTCTGAATATTGAATAAGAGTTGTTCTCAGGAGATACTATTCCACATCCCGTTCCTGTTTCTGACTCAGATCCGTCAGTATAAATTTGGATTAGGATATAATTGCTACTGATGGAACTGGAGCAGAACACTCCTAATGCTAATCTGAGTCTTGCATTTTGTAAACGTGATTGTTTATCTAAGAGTTTAGGTTATGCAGAGTTGTATACAATGGATCCGTAATCTATTTTTCACCTCATAAAAGCATTGAATGTCTTTATGAGGAGTTTTCGCTCGAGTTTCTTTCATCTAAATTTTTGATTATATTTTGACTTCGTTCACAGTCGTCTTTGAGTTGATTATCGTTTGGTGACCATGTGAGGTTCTCGCCCAAGATTAAACCCAGAATTTTGATGTATCAGTGACAGATAGCTCATTGTAATTCAGATGGAGCACTGAGTTCCTGAACTGGGACTTACTTTCGGAATAAGGAATGCACATTGTCTTTGTAGTGGAGAATTTGAAGACGGTAATGTCAGACTAATCTTGAAGGCAATGTAGATATTTTAATAATAAATGTTCAGAGGTTTGTATGTCTTTTCCTCTGCAATAGATCGTGACGTCATCTGCAAATTCGCTGTTTTTGACAGGTTTGGGTTTATTTTCTGTGACATTATTGAACGTCACCAAAAATAGTGTAAGGCTGAGGACAGATTCCTGAAGAACTCCACTTTTGAGTTAAACTTTCTTGGACAGTTGACCATTAACTCTTACTTCAATATATCTGTGTCAAAGAGAGTTGTGTATGAATGTTAATGTTGAACCCTGTATTTTGTTTTATAAAAAATCTGTATGATTGTATATTGTATCTATAACTGTATTTTTTAAAATATTACGTACGCCTTTTGAACATCCAAGGAGACTGTGAGTAGATGGTGGTTGTTCATAAAAGCATTGAAAATTTCAGTTTCTAAGTTGATTAGTGAATCAAGGGTGCCTGAAGCCACTTTGATATGCTCAAAAAACTTTTCTTTCCATATGATCCATCTTATTCCTTCATTTTCTATTTTCTGCATTAATTTACACATAGTGCAGGTCAGGGCGATGCGTCAGTAGCGGGTAGGTGTATGTCTATCTTTCCCTGTTCTTGGAATGAAGACAATTATGGCTTCCCTCCACTTCTCAGGGAAAACTCCTTCCTTCCATATGCAGTTGAACATCTTAAAGAAATAATCTTGACTCTTATTTGAAAGGTTCTTTAGGAATTCATTAGGTATTTTATCCAGTCTAGGACTAGTCTTTGTTACATTGTCTAAGTGTGATTCTGAGTTGAGTAATTGTAATTGGTGGATTTATAGAAGAGATGTCACCTAAGTCAAAGTTGATTTCTTGATTATTACTTTCATTTTTGAATTTCAGGAACTTTGAATTATGATTTAAGTCACGAGAGTTATTTACTAAGCAATCTATAATTTCGTATTCTATTTGATTGGGGTCAGAAAGTATAGAATTTTCAACTTTCATCAACGAGATGAGGCTAAGTGGAGATGAAGTTCCTTGAATTTTTATAACTTTTCTCCATGATGTAGCACAAGGAGCATGTTTTTTAAGGGAAAGATGTAGTTTGCCGGAGAATTCTGCTGCTGAAGTTGTTCGTTCTACGTGACAGGGCTCGAAGTTTTTTTAAATCTAATTTTGTTTTCGATGGTCTCGTGTTTTTCAAATACATTGAGCGCAGGCTTTTCATTTCTAAGAGCTTTATCAACTGCTTTATTCCACCAAGGCACATGGTGTTTGTACTTTCTTATGAGGTTTTTGGAATAATGGAATCATCTGTTTGAATGATTAAGCTGGTGAAATTTAGGACTAGGTCATCCATTCGCTCACAGTTTTCTTCAGATGAACAGAGTAGTCCAGCGATTTTTTCATTCATAAACTTTTGAAAGTATATCCAATCGGCTCGGTAGATTTCAGAATCCCTGGTTCCAATTTCATTTTCAGAAGTAACGCTCTCCTGTACTTTAACTGACTTTCTTACTTTATTTCAAATTTTCGTGTGCCTGCTCTGAGCACTCATATCCTTGAGGTGGGGATACAGGTCCTCCATCATGGAGAAAAGAGGCCTCAGATCATCGCAATAATCCTTTGTTATCAAGGTACGGTTCGGTAGAGCTGTAGCCTTTTCAAAAAGCTTTTATATTAATAGATTTAATGCTTTCACGATGATTCATTATGATGAAAGGAGGTGTTTCGGGTTTCTTGCCGTCGGCAAGATTCGTAATTTTGCACACGATTGAAACCCGAAACACCTCCTTTCAGCTTTTATATTGTTAATAATCTAGGGTATATTTATTCTTGAAATTTTCTATTATGTCTTATCCACTGTAGACCAATCTTCTTCTTTATTAATGTTGTTCACTGGAGTGTTTGGCGGAGGATCCTTAGTGTTGTCTGTTGATGTGGTGCAAATAGTATCAGAGTGTGGACGCTTTGCCTCTGAAAAAACGAGGTCCACGAGATTTCCTTTTGAATTTGAAAGGTCACGGAAAGCCGGTTTTCCCGATGTTGGGTTTGGTATGCCTGCTGTTGAGTTTGTTCTCATGTTAGGAATATCTCCTTGAAGACGTTTCGGACAGAGCTTAGCAATGGAGACAACTTGTTTGCATGAAAAGCATTTAATGGTATCTATCGAGAGATATATTCAGGAGGAAGTTTCCGCAAAGTGAATTTGAAATGACTCTGGAACTTTCAAATCATCTTCCGGATGGACGCAGATTTGTCTTCTGAAGCTAAGAATGTGGGAGTATCCCCAGTCTGTCATCTCAGTTGTTATTAATGTTAGCGTTGAGTTTGTTCTGATATTCAGTTTTTCAAGAGCACAATGATTTTTGTTTCGTTTGCGTCAATCCTAAGACTCATACCCCCCATACTGGTATCCAGTCTGTTCATCAATCTCTGCAAATCGTCAGCTGACTCTGCCGTTACAATCTTATCATCTGCAAACGTCAGTCAACTTATTTTCACTGTCGCGGGATCGACACCTTTTTCGTCTAAGAGAGCTATTCTTAGACATTTGTCCATGTCTAGATTCAACCAATTTTTCAATTTCATGGGTGTATTCGTCGATGGTGATATCCGGTTCTGAGTCAATTACTATATCTTGATCTTTTTTTGGGAACTGGTCTCTGATATGGCGGCTGCGATATAACTCAGTTGGGGGAAGAAACGTTGTTTTGGGTAGGACCGGTATCTCAAGCTGCACTTAAGGAAACTTTTGTCGGGGTATAAATCTCGAACAGGAGGTTGCACTCCAGTGTAACATTCCCAGAAAACCCCCACTATCAGGATGAAACTGGATTTATGATGTTATTACAACTTGTACACAGAGAAAAATGCAAATTCAATATCTTTCATTGAGTACCAGAAGCCTAGCAACTTATTTTCACGTTAATTTTTCCGGGAATAGTGCTATACATTTTATATTTGGAACATAACATACAGTACCTTTTGTGATAAAATTAGCAAACTTTCACGGACTAGATGACGCAACGGTATGGCATGCCTGAGTCTCAGCCCCAGAATTTCATCATGAAAATGAGTTGCTAAGCTTCTAAAATTCACTCTTATTCTCTCACACTCACTACATTGTGCGATTGATTTTATTTTTTCAGGTGACGCAACCACACTTTTATAGTGTTGAGGGTGACCGAGGAGCCAAAAAGAGAAGAAGCGCTAAAGTTTTTCGAGAAGAATAAAGAAGAATGAAGGAAAAAGGAATCCACATAGTAGAAATGGCCTTGTGGGAAGCAAAGCAGGAGGTAATGCAGAAGAAAAGTGAACTAGGGGAAAGCAAAATTACATTGATCACGTTTGACATATAGGAAAAGGGAAATTCAGCGAAAAATGCGAGAAGTAGCCAGCAAATAAAGGAGAGTGGAAAGACGGTACAGGTAGGATACTAAAAAATCTGCATTAAAGGGATATGGTACACATAGGATGGAAAAAAAGAAGAACTGGAGAAGGAAGGCACGAGTCTTTCAAAGTCAAGAAAGGGGCTAAAAAGAATAAGAACAAGATTAGTAGAGGAGACGGTATTAGGAATAGAAATGAAAATAGGGAAGATGAAAGAAGGGCAGTCTAAGAAAAAGAGGAGGAGGTTAACATCATTTTTTTAATGTTGAAGGAATTTAAAAGAAGTACAGCAAAATCTGGAAATATATGGAAGATTGCGAGGTGGTAGGTTTAATGGAAACATGAGTAGAGGAAAAAAATTGGGCAAGAATAAAAAGTATATTGCCGACTGGATTCGTGTGGGAATTAAAAGGAGCTAAGAGGAAAAAAGTGAAGGGGAGAACAAGTGGGGAAATAATCACGGGAGTAAAAGATACAAGAGATCGAAAAACATATAGAAGAAGGAGAGGAAGAGGTAATAGGAATGGGAGGAGATTGGAATGCAAGAATAGGGGAAAAGGGGCTTTCTAAATGGACATGGAATATAATATAAGAAATATAAGGAAAATTATCATTTTTCTTAAAAATGTTTACGAATTTCTATTAAATCATTTATCATAAAGAAAATTTCCAAGAAGATAATTCTATACGCATAACAATTTCATACATGCATTTTCGAGACACTGAGAACATGAAATAAAAAGTCAACATAAAAGACAAAACTCCAATTAGAGGAGCTCTACATCATATCCGATTTCCAAATTCTTTCTTAATTTGTTGACTGAAAAGGTATATTTTGTGCTATTGTTCGTATTTAGTTTCTAAAATCATTTTTCTTTGATCACCCTCATAAATATGTTGAAATTTTAAATGTAGTTAAAATTCTAGGTATTATAATAGTTACCAATTGGATCAGGAAAAACCATTAAGGAAAAACAGAGAATACCAAACAGCGTCCTCATTTTCTTGAAATAATAAAAACCCACTCATGAAGAATTTCGCTTCGAAATGTTACAGTTTATATTACGCTTCTCGCAATCTCATTGGACCTTTCGAAATTATGTATATTTAATTAACTTATTTTTCTCTCACTGAAGTCGCGAAAATACTTTAGATTTACACGTATACTGCTTAGTTACTACCTCATGATATTATCACTACGCTCATAGCAGCTCAAGTAGATTAAATCCGTAAATGATTGTATTATATTATTACATTATTATCATCTGCGGGATCAGCTTACTAACAAGTTTCACAATATTGCCCAACGACAGAATTTTATTCGAATTTACGCAATGGAATAAAACCCATGATAAGTCACGGCCAAAATTATTGTAGGTAATTCTAGAAGTGATGCATTCTTTGACAAGAACTCAAGGAATCACTCAATGGAAAAATCATTTCTGGCATAGCGAGAAAAGCCTTAGATGTATTTGTTTCAAAGTGGTTGCAGAAGTTACCCTGTCCTTTTCAACTTTCTCAAATATAGCATAGTGCAAATTTGATTTTATCCTAGGCAACTTAGCCTCATTCCTTAATAATGTTCTCCTTTTTTTTATTTGGATTTCACAACTCTGCTTTTCCCATACTGAAGTCGTGAAAATAATTCCGACTTACGACATTATATGAAGAATTCAACGGGACTTCGGCATTAAGCATTTTATTGTATCTTGTGTCGATTTTTCAGAAAATTCTTTTTTTTGGCGTTATTTCTCACAATTGGAACGAAAAGTACGCGTCCCATCGAAAAATAGTCCAAAGAAAATTTATAGATATAATTCAGGCGAACAATTTTGTTGTTAAACATGCTGCTGCAACTTGTGTCGTTCTCCCAAAGATTGACTTTTTCTATTATGGTGTTGTTTTTCCTGATAAGAATGAAAAGTATGCGTCTTATCGAAAAATGGTCATCAAGAAAGTTGTGGGCCTTTTTTAGGTGTATAATTTTCTCATTAAACATTTTATCGTATATATATATATATTTAAAAAAAAATTGGTTAAACAACCACCGCAGGGTCCCCTGGGAGCGACTGCCATCCATGAA
>JAUMHM010086864.1:0-10705 GCA_032362435.1 Melikaiella ostensackeni
TAGAATATATGAAAAAATTCTAGACCCTAATGCCAACTCAAAAAACATCTTCTTTACAATTTTCTTGTATCTTGTGTCATTTTCTCATCAATTAAATTTTTTTATTTTTAATAGCATATTTTCAGAGTTAAGACGAAAACTACCCATCTTATGAAAAAATAGTCAATAAGAAATTTGCAGACCTTTTCTCGGCAAGAACACTGTCATTAAATATTTTGCTGTATCTTGTATCGTTTTTGCAAAAATCACATGTTTTATTTTTATTGCTACTGTTCACGTTTAAAACAAAAACTATGCGTTGTATTAAAAAATGGTTTTAAGTATATTTGTAGGCTTTTTTGAGATAAACAATTTTGGTTTTATAATATTTTTTTCGTATGTCTTATAGTTTTGCCTGGAAGTGAGATTTTTTATTTTTAATAATATTTTTCACGATTAAATGAAAAACTAAACTTCTCATCGGAAAGAGTTTCCAGCAAACTGGTTGGTCTTTTTGAGATGAAGAATTTTACTTGTTAAAACTTTTTCCTATCTCGTATAGTTTTACAGGAAAGTGTATCTTCTTTAATAACATTTCTCACGATTAAAAGAAAAACTATGCGTCTAATCAAAGAAATATTCTCAAGCAAATTTCTAGCAATTTTTGAGATGAATTATTTTGCTTTTAAAGTTTTTCTGTATCTCGTATAGTTTTGCTGGAAAATGGAACTTTTTATTTTTTAAATACCATTTTCGGTGGATAAAACCAGAGCCGTTGGTCAAAAATGGCTAGTTAAAGAATTCGCCCTTTCTTTGCAGGCCTTGAAATAGTGAGCCCAAGGGTAATCCAATCGGATAATTCCTTTAAAAGTTATCGCCTTCACAGACGACGACAGACACCGAATTAAAATCCATTTTTTCTCAATCAGTGAGTCCGAAAACGTCGAGATTTGATGAGATCCGTGAATGTCAAACTTCACTCGAATCTTATACATTTAATCCCGCTAAGTTTTATAATGTCTAGAATAGCTTTTTGGAATTTATTTTTAAAATTCTATAGGGTTCTTTATGAAAGAAGCTTCTTAATATATTTTATTATGAATATTTTTTCTATAATTACTTGGCCAACTTTGATTTCACAAATTCATGCAGTTGTACTTGGCAAATTTTTCGCATCGCAGATGTTTTTGGTGGGATAGTTATTTTCGGTGTGTATTTTTAGTTTAGTAAGGTTTAGTAAGGTTTGGATTAATAAATTAATTTTTCTCAACTGCTATTTTTAAGAATATCAATAGATGCATTCCATGAAATATAAAAGTGTCCATAAATTATTATTGTAGTTTATAAGTGAGTGTTCCTTTTTTCAAGAACTAATGTTTAAAATTTTTTTAGCTTAGAAGCTCTGAATCAATTAAATAATTCCTGTAGTCTGTAATATTTATGAATATCAATAAATGCAACGCGAGAAATGTAAAAGTACTGTCAACCGAGGCAAATCGCGACTCCGAGCGAATCCATGCATAAATTTTTCAAAAATCGTCAAAAGCTCAATAATTATATTTTCAAATTGATCTTAGGCTGAATGGACTACGCATAGCCTCTATTCTATCGAGCATATAAATAACTACCCAACCTTTCAAATATGTATCTCTTAAATAGGGAATTCCAAAGTAACGAAAACATGTGCAACTGAAGCCTCCCAGAGAGGAATAAGATCCTTCTTAATCAGATTTTTTAAATTTCTCGTTTTTAAGTTATTCAGAAATGATCAAAATTTGAAGATTTCGTGGCGAATCGCTACAAGTGAAATAAATTTAAACAGCATTTTACATTGATAAATTACGTTACAAAAATATACGTAGGGGAAATTATACAAGAGTAGGTCACTTTGAAGATTAGGCCCTTTGAGTTTGATAGAATATGTGCAAAAAATATTCTTACAGCTTTTGATAACAAACTCGGCACAACACCCTTGTTGTAATCTGGTGTACATTCTTCCATGTAAGCTTGTGTAATTCCTGGTAATCTTGTGCGATTCCTTATAATCTTTTGAAATCTTTCCCTTGTAATCCCTTGTAATCTTTGTAATCTTTGTAATCTCTTACAATAACATGTAATCTGTTGTTATCTAATGGATTAATCTGTTAGAACTTACCTTGTGTAACTACATTCTGTTTTTAGTCCTTTTTTCATTGCACAGGGGATAAAAAAATATGTAAAAATATGAAACTAAATATAAGTGTTTCGATATCTCTTTCTACAGTTGCGTTCTTTAGTTTTATTTCGGTATAATCTTGTGTAATCTGGAGGAAAATGAAAGAAAGAATCAATTTTTCATATTATTTAGAATTGAAAAAAAAGATTCACTTCTATGGAATCATTCCACGACCTGGTTTCGAATTCAAAGATTCTGGCCTTTAGAATGTCAATTTCTGTCAAAATTCGATATACTTTGTAGGATACTTTCCAGATTTTACTGATTACTTTTTATTGTGAAAAAATCTAAAGTATATATTTTGCGTACACAGGTATAAAGTTGCATTATAACTTTTTGAGTTAATTTTGGGAACCTAACAAAATTGGGGGAAACCGTACAAAAATTCAAAAATCTCGATTTTTAGGTGCTACAACCTATATCGTTCCATAAATTCCATACTATAAAATATAAATATTGATAATGGGAACAAATTATTTACCGGAAGTCATAAAGATCAACTCTAAATTCAAAAATTCTTTATATCATATTTTAATATTTGACAGCATAATTTTAATTATATGCTAAATAACAAAATAAACTTTTTTTGATTATTAAAATACTTTTTCAATGGTCAGAATTTATTCGATTTCATTTATTTGTTGTATGTCAATTTTTATTCAGGTAAGATATGAAGCGTCGATGTATTCTCGAATAAAGTTATCGACAATGCAAATATTTGTTTTCATATTCTGATAAAAATATTTCGAATGTAGTTGACTCACTTGCAGATAAACACGATATTAAAAAAGCAATAAATTTATTCTAAGTAAATTTTTTCTCATGCGGAAAAAATCGTTAGTAATACTTTTAGAAACGCTTTTTTATCTGTGGAACTAATATGTACAAACACGAAGAACATAAAATCGAAGTAAAACGCCAAATCGCAGAATATTTCTCTAAAAAATAGATGATGCAAAAAACTCGCAATTTCTGAAACTTGAGAAAATAATTCATTAATGAATTAAATTAAATAATTTTAAATTATATTTGAATTTAATTTAATTTATTTTATTTTATTTTATTTTATTGATTTATTTATTAAATTTAAATTATATTTAATCAAATAATTCATCAAGTTAGAGAGGTTTGAAGAATAAATTTGTATTTTTTTGAAAATGAACCTTAAACTTTCCAATACTCATAACTTCGCGAAAATGATTTAAACTTGTTTTGCTTAGAACGCTTTTTTGAAGGAATTTTGGAAAAAATTCACACTTAATTACAAATTTGACCACGATCTTTCCAATCATGACCAAGAAAATTTGTTATTTATGTTAATCACTAGCCAAAAATTAAGTTAACGGTACGAATTTTGAAACAATAATTCGGAAGAACGCTGTCAACTCAAATAAAAACAATAATAATAATTAATTATTATCTCAATTTAATTCATATTAAGTTGTTTACTGATGGTTTGATACATCATTACCTAATATACTATGTAATGATTAACGTTAATTAATGTCTAATTATTTTAAAATAATATTTCTAATTAGATACTTGGAATATTTGGAAACGAATAATAATAATATCAATATAGTGACATTATCGCCACTAATTGTTTTTATTATTCTAATAATTATTATTAAAATTAATATTGATGTTTATCATCAAGTTATTCACTAGTTGAATTAAATATTAGGTACAAAAATAATATTAATAATATTCAAATTGGAAACGTTTCAAACTTCAAGCCAAAAATGTATTTTTATCTAAACTATGATATTTAAATTATTATTTGTTTTGAATTCTGAAATTTATATTCTTTCATTACATTTTTTGTGGCTAAAGAAATACAACGACCGTATACAATTATTTGTCAAACCTTGGTAATTTATTAAATATTCGGAAACAATTATAATTGAGGATGTTGAATGTTGATTGTTAATTATTGTAATATACTTCAGTTTAAGAAAAGAAATGTAAATATTTGAAAGCATGTTTCAAGGTATTTAAAATATATGGAAAATCTAAACGAATGCTTACATTCCAAGTAAATTTTATTTTCAAAATATATTTGCTATAAATCCAGAATTGTTTAATTCAGTAACCTCTGAATCTGAACGAGTTTAAAACTAAATAAATCTAAATAAATTCCTCATTCTTCGATAGATGTTTCAACAGTTTTTTAATGTCAAGTAAACGTAATTAATAATGATTTCTAAATTAATCATTTTCATCAATCTAGCCACGACCTTTCTCGAAATAAAAACTTTTTTCTGGCCCCTTAATATTACAGAAGAGCGCCGTTAACTCGTTCCGGTGCGTTTCCATTTTATTGCAGCGCCAAAAAGCCATCGAATAATTTAAATAATGCCATTATCTCGGAGTTGACGGTATTCTTGTGAATTTTTCTGTGACGTATTCGGCCGTCTATTTTCTCATTTGCAAAGTTACGGTCCACTTTCTCGAGCTCACGGTACTCTTGCGAAATAATTCTCGACAATATTTAAGTTAAAGGTGTTTTGCGATAATTATGCAATAACTATTTCTTATGGTATTACCAATTTTCAAAACTGGTTTGCATAATTAGGTAAAACTTTCTTTCATCATTTGATTGATATGAAAATCTCATTTTACAATCTTTTTTTTTGTATTAACGATACTCTTTCAAAGCAGGTCAATGCTTCAATTGCGGCTTCAACGCAACAGAATGTTACGTCATGGTAGATTGGGATAAACAAAACTACAACACACGCCTAGTCTGAACCATCTCGGTTTTTTCTGGTTATATTTTTGGGATGCCTCCTGAGTATTTTGAGCCAAAAATGAAAAAAATTGTGAGTGCCCTTTTCGAAAAAAATTCATTTTTTATTTTATGTTCTCAAATTTTTTGGTATATTTTCATGAAAACGAGATATGACCTTCAGAAGTCAGTTTCTGAGTAAACAAAAATTTTTATTTTCATATTTTTAAATATCTCCTTTCATATGCATTTTAGGTGAAAGTTGTCTGTAATTCGATTAAAGTAGACACGATTCCCAAAAAATCTAAAAACAAACGATATTCTAACATTAACAGGTTCCAAATTATGGCTTGTCAAATAAAACACTTTTTGTTGAAAATTAAGTTTTTCATTGAAACGTCTTCTTTTCGATGAATCCTACATCCAAATTCGTGAAAGATAAGCCTCTGCTAAATATACAATTGATAACAGCGATTTCGGCATTTGCTTTTTAATTAATCATAATTTTGGTTTTTCTGAAGTAGAGTAAACAAACCTTCTTTCGATTTTCATCGTGAGCTCTACGGATCTTTGTCATGATGATAAAAGCGTTATGTTTTTCACATAAAATGACAAACAACGATAACGTCTAGCCTTGAAAATATTTTTCAAACAAAAGAATGTAGCATTTCAATGTGGGATTCAACGAAAACAAGATATTTCAAAAAAAGCCTAATGTTCAGTAAAAAGTGTTTTTTCTGGGACACCATGACATAGAACTTATTAATAATAGAACATCGTTTTTTTAAGACTTTTTGGGAATATCTCGTGAACTAATGGAGATAAAACGTTCTTGTCTTCTGTACACAGACAATTGTATACACTTTAATTTCTGACGAGACTACTTCAGGCATTGAATGCTCGAAAATGGACAAATTGCCAAAAAGCTCAATTTTGTCATAGATCTTATTTGAAAATAGAAAATGAAAGAGTTTCAGCAAATACTCGCGAGGCATCCCCAAAACATAATCAGAAAGAAATCGAGATGTGCAAGCCTTTTTAAATGCGTATTTTTTTTTTTTGGCATTTAGAGGTTCCGCAAGCCCCATGAAGTTCAACACGTATTTCCGACAAAAAAATACGTTTTGTAAACTTTATTCAGCATCCTTAATATTAGCTATATAAAATTGAAACTCAATAATTATCTTCACAATTAGCCACAGAATAGGAATCAAAAATTACTTTTCGAATTTGACTCCGATAATTCTTCTTTATAGGGTCCTAAAAAAACCCCATAAGTAAAAAATTGGGTTTTGGGAGTTTTTGGCGCTAATAATAACCTTTTTGCGGATCCTTTAGTACAAATCGCTTTTAATACATAATGTTTGACTTTCCGTTGATAATTATATGTTTAATTGGATTTTCCAAACAATATATTATTGTTCATAGCAATTTTTTATTAAAATAGAGTTAGAAAGTCGCGTTTTCTTCGAATTTTTCAACTTTTCAGCTAGAGCGAGGCAATAATCAATTAACATTAGAAAAAGTGAATGTCTAAACAATTTATTATTATTTATAACAATATTACTTTAGAATAATGCTAGAAAGTTGCAGTTTTTTCTTATATTCTCCACTTTTTGTCCACTTTTTAATTATAGTGAGGTGATCATCAATTTAAGTCAACAAGTATTTGTGTTTAAACAATTTTTAATAATGTTTGATAATATTATACTTGAATAATGTTAGAAAGTTGTGGTTTCCTTTGAAACTCTCCACTTTTCGTCCACTTTTCAATCAGAGTGAGATAATCAAAAATGCAGCTCAACAAACATAATTGCTTAAGCAATTCATTATTATTTTTGATAATCCTCTCTTTGAATAATGCTACAAAAAATAATAATAAGCGCCAAAAACTCGCAAAACCTAATTTTTTCACTTATGGGGTTTTTCTTGGGACCCTATATAATAGACTTATGAGGATAAAATTCGAAAGTAATTCTTGATTCCTATTCTATGGCTCGAGTTCTATAACCTAAGGTCGAGTAAGGTCGAGTTCGATAACCAGCATTTTTTGACCAACGGTTCTTGTTTTAACCACCGAAAAATACTAATAAATCGAAAATTCTATTTTGCGGTCAAACTATGCTAGATACGAAACGAATAGACGAAAATTATTAAAAACTGAAAAATTAAATTTTTGAAAAAACTGCACAAGATGTAATAAAATGTTTGAGAACAAAATTATTCGCCTAAAAAAGGTCTTCAAATGTTATGTAAACCATTTTTTGATATTACGCAAACTTTTCATTTTTATCATGGAAAATAACACTCAAAATGAAAAATGGTAATTTTTAGAAAAACAACACAAGATACAATAAAATGTTAAATGACAAAATTGTTCGCCTAAATTATATCTATAACTTTTGTGCCGACTATATTTCAATTGGATACGTACTTTTCGTTTCAATCGTGAAAAATGACACAAAAAATAAAAAAAGTACATTTTTGGAAAAAAACGACACAAGATACAATAAAATGCTTAATAACAAAGTTATTCATCTAAAAAGGGTCAAGAGATTTCTTGCAGACCATTTTTTGATGAGATGTCTAATTTTCGTTTCAATCGTAAAAAAAGTTTTCGTTTTTTTTTTGTCAAAAATAATTTTTTAAACTGAAAATTCAACTATTTTGTTAAAAATTGATGTATTTTGTTGTAAATTTGTCTTTTTTGGTCGAAAATTATTCATCTTGGTTGAACATTCGTATTTTCGGGTTGAAAATACAACTGTTTTGTAGAAAATTCGTCTTTCTTGATCGAAGATTCGGCTCTCGTTGAAAATTCGTGTATTTGTCGAAAGTTCGCCTTTTTTGGTAAAAAATTGATGCTCTTCATTGAAAATTCATCTTTTCGGTTAAAAATTCATTCATTCTGATAAAAATTCATCTATTCAGATAAAAATTCAACTATGTGGTTGAAAATGCAATACATTCACTTAAAATTTCAGGAATTGAGATCGTTTCAAGTTAATTAAAATTAAAAAATTCTTCTTTCTGTCTGTCTGAAAAAAAATAACACAAGTATCGGTTAATAAGATCGTAAAGTTGTGCTAGTAGAATTATTGATTCCCTAGATTGGATAATGTTGATATCAAGTGGAAAATTAAATTGAGCTCCAGCACTTTTGATATCTCAGAATTTACTGTGACTCCATCCTATACCTATACCTGTTTTATAATTCTTTCTACTGTGTTTTCAAATAATTCTCTTAATTTTGACTGATTTGTATTGATATTTTTCTTCTCAATAATTCTCTCTATTTTCATACCGCTTCATTACTCTACATTCCATTGAATTCTTCAAAATCCCTTGATTCCTTTAAACAAATTAAAATTATTAGCTATTATAAAATGAATAAAAGCGTTTTGACGATTTCTCGAAAGTTTATTCAGTCCAGTCAGAAAACAGAAGAGTTTATTACAAATACTTGAAATTCGGTTCAAGTATTTATTTTAATATATTCGTAAAAATATTTTTAATAAAGTTGACTCATGCGCTTATAAGAACGATGTCAACAAAGCTACAAATATAATTTGATTTGAAGATTAATGATAGAAACATGAGGCCGATAAGCATAGAGGAGAGCTATTGGATAAAAAAGCGTGAGTAAAGGTATTACAAAATTTTTTGCGTTGGAAGAAAGAATTCTCCAATAATAAGTTTATTGCTTTGTTGACATCGTTTTTACGTACAGATGAGCATGTAATTAACATGGTTAATTACATGTTAATATTCATATAACATTAAAACTTAAATAGAAAACTGTTATTCAGACTCCTGACAAACTATAGTCAAAAATCGGAACTGAATTTTTTTTTTATTTCGATCAATTTTAAGCCAGTTCTCAAAACACCTGAGATTTTGAGGATTACACTCTCATGTCGACAGTCGCAATCGAGTTATTAGTTCGAAAACTAAGATGACGCAAACAAAATAATGAACAGTAACAGAAAGATGACTATTTTACTCTTGACAAATCCTCATATTAATTAAATATTGCAAGAAATCTTTAGAGAAAAAATATTTTTGTCGCGTACGAAAAACTGCTCTTAAATTTCTGGTTCTATCAAAAAACTGGATTTTGGTAGTTTTTGAACATTTTTCAAATCCTAAAAATTTTTTAATTCGTAAATCTTGTTAACATGTACTAAAAATTCCAACGGAAACTTCTCAGTTTAGTAAAAAAAATAGCGTTGGTAATTTTTAAAGAATATTGAAAATCATATTTGGGCGTCACTATAGTCACTTTTTTTCAATAAAAAGATTACGTTAGTCACTTTTCTGTCAATAAATTATAACAGAGAACTTAAGGATTAACCACTCTCGAATTCGATGGATCTTTCTTGGATTTTCAATTTTTTTTCAATTCACCGCCTGAAGACTTACAAACTTTCCTTGGATTCTTATGAATTTTATTAGAATCGTATTCACTAATTCTATTAACTCGAATGTACCTGAATTTAATGGCATTTTTTGGATTAAAAAAATTCTATTCCACTCGCTTGATTTTTTTTTTTCAATTAATTTGAACTCATTTGGAATTATATATTTTTTTATTTTCCATGAATTTTCTTTCCAATAAACTAACTCAAATCTTTCTGAAATCAATGGAGTATTTTTGACTTTGATTATTTCCAATTTATTTGAATTCATTTGGAATTCATCCTAAATTCTTATTAAGTAATCTTGAATTCTTTTAATTTTTCTAAGCTCTCACCAAATTTAATGAATTAAATGCTGTTACGTAATTCATGAATGACCCTAGAGCCCTTTTCATGCGAACGCTCACATGTACATCTTAAGATTGCCACAGAATTGAAAAAAGTCAGTAGGATCATTTCTATGTCTTTTTGTCATCCACCAGAACCTTTGATAACAACTCATGAAAATTTGAGAGAAATTATGTTTTCAATTTTGAAAATCCTCTACATTCGTAAATTCTCATTTCAATGAGAAGGTATTGGTCTTATGGGAAAATTGACTTTCGCGGATCTCATCAAATCTGGACGTTTTCGGACTCACTGATTGAGAAAAAATGGATTTTACTTCGATATCGTTGTTGTCTGTAAACACGATAACCTTCAAACAAATTTTCCGATTGTATTGACCTTTGGCACACTGTTTCAGTGCCTAGAAAGGAAGGATAAGTTCGTTAACCAGCCATTTTTGACCAGCGGTTCTGGTTTTATCTACCGAAAATGCTTTTTAAGAAATCAAGAATTCTATTTTCCGTTCAAACTAAGCAAGTCTCGAAAAAATGTTACGAGGTAAAATTGTTCATCTCAAAAAGATCTAAAAACTTTTTCCAACTATTTTTCCGCTGAGACGCATAGTTCTTACTTTAATCGTGATAAATATTAGTAAGAACAAAAAATTCCATTTTCCGTTTGAACTATGTAAGATACAAAGGAATGTTATGACGCAAAATTGTGCACCTTAAGAAGGTCTAAAAATTTTCTCTCAACCCTTCTTCGAAGGAACGCATATTTTTTGTTTTAATCATGAAAAATAACATTGGAAACAATAAAAAATTTTTTTTCTGAAAAATGACAAAAGATAGAATAAAATGTTCGACAACAAAATTATTCACCGACAAAAGTCGTGTAATTTGTTATTGACCATTTCTTCATAAGGCAGGTAGTTTTCGATTAAATCGTAAAAAATGCTATTGAAAGTAGAAAATTGAAATTTATAGCAAAACGACACACAAGATATAATAAAATGATGAAAAGAGGTGTTTCGGGTTT
>JAUMHM010086865.1:0-10705 GCA_032362435.1 Melikaiella ostensackeni
CGAATCCGACCAAACAAGAATACCCGAAGGTGCTCCTTGAAGGAGAGTACAGTTTGTTGCTGACAGGGCCCATAAAATGAACCTGAAAGCGTAACAGCGGGGACCGACGCGAAGGTTCTGTCCCAAGTTATCACGTATGATATGACTCGTTACGCGGTGATATTTCGCTAAAGAAATTAGATGTTTTTTTTAATCTTCTGAATTAGATTGTCTGTGTCTACCTCCCACTATGAGAATGACTTCCGAGTCGAAAAGGCAGCGAGATCAGTTAATTTCGCCTTCAGTTCATCTTTCGCTTTCAGTGTTTCAATCACGTTAAAAAAGATTCGCGTTGTAAGAGCTTCGTTACACACATTTTTTATATTATTTTATTTCTATTAATTGAAACACACATTTTTATTGCACGCATTTTGAGTTCGCTTGGGGAGTGATTGCCATTGATATCTTGCTCGTGGACCTTGATCATAATAAGACGTCGACAACAAGCTACGACACGTTTGAGTATCGTAAAAGATCCCACTCTATCGAACTTTTGTTCGTACTTCGTTCGTATACGCGAATTGGTAAAATGTGTCGTTTCTCATTTTCCGGGAAGCTTTTTGGGTAGCAGGATAGGTGAAGGCCAATCCTTCTCATTGTCATTAATCCATGATGGGCCATGTAACCAAAACGAGTTGTCGATAAACCTTCTTGGAGAGAACCCCGCGAAACAAGGTCCGTGGGGTTGAGTTCGGAGCGTACATGGCGCCATTTACGAGAAGTTGTCAGGGATTAAATCTCGAAAACACGGTTACCTTTGGAAGTTTCCAATGTGTGATCGTTGAATCAGAGCAAAGAACAGTTTTTTCGATTGACATTCTACGCAAGGCGTCAGAAATCGTCTTAATCAATTTCGCTAGTAATGAAGCAGCTCGAAGCTCGAGACGCGGTATCGATCATTTCTTTACAGGTGCGTCCCTAGACTTTGAGCATATTAATTGAATAGAATGTACACCATTTTCGTCAGTCGATCAAATATAAATACCGGCGCCGTATGTGGTTTTGCTAGCGTCAGAGAACCCGTGCATTTGTAAAGTCGTGAAGTCATCTGCGACCAAGATTTAAACAAAGATAAGAATAATCAGATTCATCTGATAAAATAGAGATAAGCTCGAGGTTACTGGAAGCTCATTGTCTTAGATTCATGCAACCATCGCAAATAGCGTGAATTCATTCTTCAACTATTCGCTTTGCGTCTTCAATTGTTTGTGCGCAGGTTGAAATAACGTCCATGTAGAAATCTTCCCTCAACACGATAGGCGCATTTGAATATGAATCAGATTCATCGTCGGCTAATTGATTCAATGATTGAGTAGCTGAAAAAGATGAAGATGAAGTTCCATATGTGAAAGTATTCAAAGTGAAGACTTTTACCGGCTGATTGGAAGCGTACGAGGAAAGAAAAAAGATCGTCTTGGATTTTGTGACCTACCGTGAGCGTATCGTTGAGAAAAATTCCGATTGATGTTTTTTCAGATGCATCAAAAAATGCTTGTAGTTTTGTCGTTAAACTTAATTGTTCAACTACTAAGTGTTGGGAGATAAAAAATAACTATCGATAATAGAGGCAGTTTTATCCTGGGTCATGTGGCCTCAGTTTTTCTTGAAAGAAAGTTCGAAGATACAACGCTCGGTATCAGTGTTGCGATTAGTGCTTTCTTGATAAAGCTTTTCGAATGCATCTTCTTCGTTCGATAAATTTTTTTCGGTAGGACTGTTCTCGATTTTCCAAAATTCTAAGATTTCAGTGTGGAGTAGATTCAACAATACGTTACAAACAGCTGTATTTGAGAACCTCGCTACAGGGGTTTTTTCGCCTAAAATCCATTCAAAATTAGTTTTTAGCAAGACAGCGTTATAGTTCGCTAAGGTTATTTGACCGACGCAAAACAACTTTAGACATTCTTACGCACCGATGAGTGCATCGATTTCTCCAGAAAGATGAAATCCTAGATCAGCAAGTTGGAGATTAGCTGAAGTTTTTGAACCAACTCTCGAAACCTCGAATCGTGTCAAAATATGTCAAAAAATTGAGTTCGAAAATTGTTATCAATGCAAAGCTTCTTCTCCGAGGAAGCAGATGAACACAAAAATTTGAACATTTTCAAAAAGCACTAACTTTTTCCTTTTTCCCCACCTCATTTTTAATTGAAGGATACAAAAATCGCTGTCTTTTTTCTCCAATAATATTTATAATTTCAAAACTAATATCGAATCTAAAAAATTGAAATGTTTGAAAACAACCATCTCCTTCCTTCTTTTCTTCCTGGTTCTGAATTTGAGGCTAAAAAAATGACTAGCCCTTTTCTTCTCATTATATTTAATTTTGAAACACCGCTCATTTTATTCGATCGTAAAAATAATAGAATGTATTATGTGTTTTTATTTGTAGAAAGTCGTGAGCCATGTGTGCTACGAAAGTTGGAAGTTTCATCTTTAATGCGGTTCACATTTTCAAATTAATTTCTATGCTGAAACTATTTAACAAAAAACGAATACTTTGAAATCGAAATGAAAATTTTCAGAATCTATTATCCTTTTCTTCCTTTTTTTTCTCTTCAATTTAAAAATACAAAAATGAATGGCATTTATTATCATTAATATCTATAACTTTAAAACTAAAATTAAAAGAAAAAATTGTGCATTTTCAGAAACTACAATTTTTTTTTTATTTCCTTCATCATATTTAGATTAAGGACACAAAAACGACTGGCACGTTTCCTTATCGTTATTTATAATTTTTGAATAATCATATCTTTCGACAAAAACAATTTTATTACATCGTGAAGATAATCAAATCTATTATCAGTTATTACATCTCAAAAGTCGTAAGACGTGTGCGTTGACAAATTTTCTCCTTTTTGGAAAGCACTCACATCTTTTGGTCATTTGAGATTTAAAATTTCATTTTTATTTCGATGATATTTAAAAAAAAATACATACTTTCAATATGAATTGGAAGTTTTCGCAGCTTATTGACTTTTTTCTTCTTTTTCCTTTCATTTTTACTTCAAGAATACAAATATAACTGCCCCTCTATTATTAATATCAAGAATTCTGAAACTGAAATTAAATTAAAAAGTTCGTAAATTTTAGAAAACTACCACTATTTTCCTCCTTTTCTCTCTAATTCTTAATTTAACGATACGAAAATAACTGGCCTTTTCCATATCATTATTCATAACATAAGAATGTTCCTCATTTAAATTCATCGTAAAAGTAATAAAATGTACTATCTGTTCTTATTTCTCAAAAGTCGTGAGCCATTTGTGCTGAGAAATACCTGAAGTTTTATCTCTCATGCGTTTAAAGTTTGAAAATAATTTTTTCTACAATCAAAGTATTTAGGAAAAATAGAAATTTCAAATTGGATTGAATATTTTCGAAAAACTATTATCTTTTTTTTCCTTTTCTCTCAAATTTCAAAGTTATTGATTCATTTAGGACTGGTTCTTCTCCTTATTAGTATATACAATTTTAGAAACTGCATCTCTGTCAAAAAAAAAGCTTACTGCATCGTGGAGATAATAAAACTTATTATCAGTTTTCATTTTTAAAAAATCGTAAGTCATGTGTGTTGACAGAAAGTAGAAGTATAATCTTTTTTCGGTTCGAAATTTCAGAATGAAATTCTTTCAACGATAATTCTAAAAAAATGAACACATTTAAGTTACACTAGAATGGAAATAGGAAATTTGTAAATTTTTAAAATCTATATCTTTTTCCGTCTTCTCCTTCTTATTCTTAATTTAATGATATTAAAATGTTTGGCCGTTTTCCATATCATTATTCATAATATTTAAGACTAAAATTAAAATTGAAAATTGTTAATTTTCAAAAAAAACTATCTCCTCCTTTTCTTCATCATTTTTAGTTCAAGAATAAACAAATGAATGACATGTTTCCTTATTAATACTTAATACTCTAAAATAAAATTATATTAAAACATTTGTAATATTTGGAAAAATGATTATAGTTTTCCTGCTTCCAACTAATTCTAATTCGGAAGATCCGAGAATGACTGTCAAATTTTTCTTATCATTTATAATTTTAGAAAACTGCTCATACTTTTCGAAAAATAGATTACTTCATAGTAGAAATACAAGTAATAAAATGTATTACCCCTTCTCTTTCTGGAAAGTCGCAAGTTATGTATGCTAAGAAAAGTGGGAAGTATCATTTTTTATGCGTTCAAAATTTTCCAGTTATTTTTCCTATGTTGAGTGTATTTGAGGAAAATGAATACTTTGAAATGAAAATTATCGAAAACTATTTATATTTGCAAACTTTTGAAACCTACTATCTTTTTCCTTTTTTTCATTCTCCTTTTCAATTTAATCTAAATTTAATCAATTTAATTTTTAATTTTTTCACAAAGATAACTATCACGTTACCCAATCATTATTTATAATACTCCAACACTTATATGTTTTAACAAATATAATTTTATGACATTGAAGAAATAGGAAAATTTATTATCAATTTTTGTATCTCAAAAATCGTAAGCCAAGTGTACTGACAAAAGGCAGAAGTTTTATCTTTCATGCGTTCAAAATTTTATAATTGATTTCTGTCTTGAAAACGTTTTGAGAAAATGAGTGCGAATACTTTCAAATTAAACTAAAAATTAATTTGAAAATTTCCATAACGTTGAGTTGTAAGGAAAATGATATTAAACTCTTGTGAAAATAAAGTATATAATGTATTTCGAGAATTGTATGCAGAATAATTCTTTCAAATCTTTGAAATTAAAATTATGATTTGAAACTTCGGATAATTTAATAGCACTATCAATATCCATATTGTGGTGTAAAAAAATCATTAGAAAATATAGGTGTTTGTAATGAAAATATTACAAATAATAGTTCAGTTAAATTGTTTATACATTATTTTCTATGAAATTAACTCGATTAGATTTTCGAGGATGATTTTTTATATGTTATACATTGTTACTTCTTTTGTAAGATTGATGTAGGAAAAATGTATGATTTTTTCTTAAATTACCTACCATAAGAGAAAAATGTGAAGGTAAACAAGATTTTAAAATTAATGTTTGTAAATAAAAGGGTTGCCTTATTCTTTCGGTATATCTGAAACAGCATTAATTTATATTCAGTGTTTTGAAGAAACTGTCAATGTAAACAATTTTATTCTTGTTTTTCCAATTTCGTGTTGGATATGTGCACCTCGTTGATTGGCTAGCCTCCCTCCATGAGGGAAATTTTACGCAATTTGTCTTGAGTGGGATACCTGGCTTTGAGTGATATATTAGCCGCGACTGAAGCGGAAGAGGTAATCATTTGTTGAATAAAATGAAACTTGCAACTATCATCCTCGTCATTCTTACGTGTATGTCTCTTGTCATTGAAGCTCATAAAGCCTGTCAAAGATATGGGCGATGTGTTCCCACCCATTCGAAGTGTTGTGGAATTTGCATAGCACCCGGTAAGTAGAGAAATTATTCATGAATACTCCAATTATGAAATGTTCTAGATCAATTCTTTTGCAAAGTACAAATTTCTTAGGTCTGCACCTTCCAACTTTTTTTTTTCCTGGAAAGTAAGATTGGTTACCTGTAGTCTTTTGCGTTCAGAATACGAACCTGTAAATAAAAGTCTTTCATCACGTAAAGTTTTTGACAAAAATGTGTTTCAAATTAGAACTCTTTTTTGCGCTTAAGTTTTTCTCAACGAAGAGAATGTTTGTGTATATTTTTCCCCCATTTTTTCTGTGGTTTGAAAATTTCATCGTAAATTTGTTTGATTTTTCGAGGCTCATCGATTGACCTATTGACGAACGTCACTTGACCTTCCATGAACTAATAATGCCGATTTGTAAATTAAAAAAAAAAAACATTTTTCACTTTCTTTATATGAGGAAAACTTTCTTTATATTAGAAAAACAGTAAATACTGACGTGATATAGCAATTCTAATGACAGAATCGAATTGGGCACACAAAATTACGTATAGTAAACGACTGTTCGTTATACCAGGCCGTTGAAACTGCATGTAGACCTGTGCTGTTTTACTAGAATAGAGATATTTTTGACATTCGGATGAATTTAAAGTAATTGAATTATCATTTGAGCATATTTTGGAATAAAATCTTAAAACGTTGGTATTGAAAAACGATAAATATATATATTTACATTTTTTCAGAGGGTTCGAACAATCCTGTATGCGTGGGCGGTGCTGATTCTGAATAAACACTACTTGGTGCGATGCAGAGAGGAGGTACCTAAATTTTTCCAGACGTTAATATGATGAACAATCTGCAAATTGAATTTCAATGGTTATACTTTTCACCCATAGTCATTTTACGAGGCAAAACATGTAAAAGATTGACCAAAAATATTCAATAAAACCTCTGCAAAGTATTTTAAGTACCTTCACTTTCCTAACCGTTTTCAATGTTTCTGATTTTAACCATCAAAATTGCTCTTTAAAGAAGGAAATTCCATTTTCCTGCAAAACTATCCGAGATACGTGAACAAATGTTGAAGAGCACAATTTTTCATGTCAAAAAGATTGACAAACTTGCTCGAGCCTATTTTCTGATGAAATGCACAGTTTCCTTTTAATCGTAAGGAATATTATTAAAAATTGAAAGGGCATTTTTCGACTAAATTATATGAAATATGTATGATAATATATTAAAAAAGAATATTGGTCATCTTACGAAGATCTAAAAATTCTTTAGGGACATTTCTCAATAAGACGCCTATTTTTAATTTTAATCATGCAATATATGACCAAAATTAAATAATTCCATTTTTGGGCCTAGCTATGCAAGATGTGAAAAAATATTACCATGAAAAACTATTAATTCCAAGAATATCTAGTCAGCACTACTTTTTGATAAGACGACGCATAATCTCATTGAGGCATCTCTCATTAGGGAAAATTTGGAGCCCACAAATAATTAGCAGAAATTAGTGGTTTGATTTAAATTATTTCTGCGAACAATCACAAATTGCGCTCCCCTCCAGCACGAGACATAGGAAAGGGGTGGGAATATCATTTACATTTTTTTATGTGACTAATCACAGACATGAGAGTCTCGGTGGCTCAGGCGATAGTACGTGAGGCTTTCGAGCAGGAGAACTGGGGTTCGAGCCCTGTGCCGGTACCAATAGAAATATTTCTATGTACCTTGCGAAAAAGGCTCCATGTGGAGGGGACTACTGCTCGGTGGTCGCTAGCCTATTCCAAGAAATAAACACGCATACATACACTTGCATTACACACCAGGCAGTGTGCCGAATGTGGGCATCAAACTGATGACATCAGAAAGGACCGCTCCGTCTACCCTAGCCTGGCTAGGAAGGCTTTTGAATGGCATAGTGGCTGCAGCTCACTTTGTTCTGCAAAGAGGTCCGCGGCATTCACTGTACCATGGAGTATGCCTGGCACCCGAGACGTACTCGTATATTTCGAGGACGTTGGAAACAACGAATGCACCAAGATCCAGCTCGGTGAAGGTGCCCGGATTCAGTGTATTGTCTTGAGAATAAACACGGTTGTGGCACAAAGTGCTTTCTAGCCGCCTTCTCTCACCCCCCGACAACTGGAAAAAAACCATAGGCATTTCTTTTTGCTCTTTTGGCAAATTCAATGGACTTTTAACTTTTCCAAATGAGAGAAGCCGCAATGTAATTGGCCATCAATCTGACTTGCTGAGGATTGACATGGCCTAACCTCGAAAAAATGCTATAAAAAAAATAATATGAGTTTTTGGAATAACAATACAAGGTATAATAGAAAATTCAATAACAAAACTATTCGCCCTCTTCCTTCTCAATATTTATAACTTTATAACTGGGATAAAATTATTACCTTTTCAAATTTTCAAAAACTACTATAATTTTTCTCTTTTTTCCTAATTATTAATTTGAGAATACAAAAATGACTGGCTATTTTGTGTATTAATATTTGTAGTTTTAGAACTATAATTGAAGTACGAGAATTGTGAATTTTTGAAAACCACTATCTTCTTCCTCCTTTCCTTCCTTATTTTCAAAACAAAAATGGAAAAAAGACTCGTGGTTTTCCTTATTAATAATTATAGATTTTCAACTAAAATAAATTTGAACATTTGTAATTTATCAAAAATTACTATCTTTTTCCTCCTTTCCTTCCTAGTTCTGGATTTAGGATTACAAAAACAGTTGGCCCTCTTCCATATCATTATATATAACTTGAGAACGCTGCTCATGTCACTCCCTTGTAGAAATAATAAAATGTATTATTTGTTTCCATTTCTCAAGAGTCGTAAGCTATATGTGCTGAAAAATCAGGAATTTCGTCTCTCATGCGTTTGAAATTTCAAAATTATTTTTTCTACTTTGAGTGTAATTAAGGAAAAATGAATATTTTTAGGTTGAATTGAAAATTTTCGGAGACTATATATATTTATGAATTTTTTAATCCTATTATCGATTTCCTTCTGATCTTCGTCATTTTTAATTTAAGGATACAAAAATTACTAGCACGTTTTATGATTATTATTTTTAATTTTGAAACACTCATATGTTTCGACAAATAGAATTTTATCACATCGTTAAAATAGCAAAATATATCATCAGTTTTTACTCTTAAAAATCATAAGTCATAAGTGCTGACAAAGAGCAGAAGATTTATCTTTCAGGCGTTTAAAATTTTAAAATTCATGTCTATATTGAAAATGATTTAAAAAATGAATAATTTCAAATTTAACTAAAATTGAATTTAAAAAATTCATATTATGTTGAATTTTAAGGAAAATTATTTTAAGTTATTGTAAAAATAAAGTAAATACTGTATTTCGAGAATTTTATACGTATTGATTCTTTCGAATCTTTGAATCTAGAATCGACCTTCAGGACTTTCGATAATTCAATAGCATTATAAATATCTATAACGTGGTGTAAAAAATTTATAGGAAAATATAGGTATAGGTATTAAAAATCTTACACATAATAGTTCAATTAAATTGTTCACAAATTATCTTTTTATATATTACACATCTGCACTTTTTTTGTAGATTTTATGTGAGAGAAATTTATAATTTTTTTCAAACTCTTATGTGTGTGGCGCTTATCATTGGAACTTGTATCCTGATGTGCAAAGATACTGGGACCTGCTCGCCCTTCGAACTGCAGTGTTCGCGGAAGATGCACATATGAAGGTAAGAAGAGAAATTATTAATGAATACTTCAATTTCGAAATGTTCTAAATCAATTTTTTAACAAAGTACAAATTTCATAGCTCTGCACTTTTCAACCTCTTTTCTTTGGCCTGGGACATAAGAGTTGTTCCCTGTAGTCTTTTGCGTGCTGAATCCGAACCTGTAAATAAAAGTTTTCCATCACGTAAAGTTCTTGACAAAAATGTGTTTCAAATGAGAACTTTTTTTCGCGTTTCAATTTCCCCCCCCCCCCCCCCAAAAAAACGTCTACCCGTACATTTTTCGCTCATTTTTTCTGTAGTTCGAAAATTTTATCGTAGAATCGTAGGATTTTTCAAATCTCATCAATTGTCTTATGGACGAACATTGCATGACCTTCCATGAACAAACAATGCCAATTTGCGAATTAGAATAAAAATGGTTTACTTTGCTTATATGAGTAAAACGTTTTTGATATTATGAATACAACAAACAGTAACGTGATCTAGCAATTCCGACTACAGATTCGAACTTTACACACAAAATTACGTGTAGTGAATCACTAAGTATTCATTATACCAGGCCACTGAAACCGTATGCAGGCCTTTGTTATTTTACTAGAAAAAGATCTTTTTTAAATTTGGATGAATGGAAAGTATGAACATTATCATTTGAGGATAAATTGAAACAATAGTTAAAAATATTGGTATTGATCGAACGCGCAGAGCGCCCGACAATGGGTCGCCAAACAGTGCCGATCGCCCTAGAGTTCGGGGTGCTGCAACTGATTTTGATGGAGACACGATGACGGATCAGCGAGATGCCAGCATCAACCCTGCTCGCAGGGGTGACATGGCGTGCCTGTACCCTCTGTAGTTCCAGAAACACCCAGAGCTTTCGCACGTTTCGCAACAGAGGTTGCGAAACCACGCCGACAACCTCTTGCAACCAGGATATATACGCGGAACGCTTCCCCAACCGCTGCAAGAATAAACCGCAGACGAAGAAGTGGAAGCACCATCAAGATCAACCGCGGAAATCAGGCATCCTCCGAGAGATGATAGCGATTTCAGGACGAGCAGAAACATCAACATCCAGGTTCCTCCCTAGCCCCAAGATCTGGCTGAAGTGGATGACGCTTTTCGTGAGGATCTCTCGGAGGAGTCCGACCTCTGGACCATCACTTGTTCAGTTTATGATGCGGCGGGAGCTTTCGCTGATTCAAATCAAAGAGTAAAGCCGACGATATATCAAGATACCAAAAGGCGCTTGCATCAACTGAAAGAAGAAATTTCCTGGGCTAGACAGAACGCGTCCCGTATTCAGTGTGTGATTAACTACATAACATCTGGTAAGCCTTTTACAGTAAAGGTCTGGGATTTCGCTCACGAACTGAAGATCCACTATTACACATTAATCAAGTCAAAGCTGCTGACTATCAAGCAATACATTGTTGAGAAAATACAGGGGTCATCTGACGCAAGAGGAGAATACAAGAGAGGGAGAAATGGGTCAGGGAG
>JAUMHM010086866.1:0-10704 GCA_032362435.1 Melikaiella ostensackeni
CCGTCCACCAAAATCGTTTCTTATTTTATTATTAACTACCGTTTTCCTACAATGGAACCGTATTGAAAATATAATTTAGAAAATTTCTTAACCGTTTCACAGCTACATAAAAGTAAGAATGAAATAAAATATTTGTTATACGTAAACAGGAAAATCATTTTTATCAAGTATTAGAACCACTGAGACACTATAGTATAGCACGCCTAGTTGCACTGTGGCTAGTTGGCGCGGGGCGCCCGCGCTCGTACGACCTCACATAACTCCACCAATACTTTCCATCCCATATTCGTTTTGGGATGTTTTTCAAGAAAAAAAACAAGCTTTCTCTCTAGCCTGATTAGAAAAATAAATAAAAATTGCCTTATTTCGACAAAAACTCAAAAACGCTTTTGAAAATAATAAATCAATGTGAAATGATTTTGTTATTCTATAGTGATTATTTTTATTGTAAAACTTGTTGAATGGCCTTTCGAAAACCCTGATGAAAAAGTTAAATTGGATAACTGTATCAGGAGTTATGTACAACTGAAAGTTAGCGGTCGGGGTGAATCATCGGAAATTCGGGCCCCTGTATCTTGACAACCCGTTGTACTAGGTGCGCCCCCTTGACAGAATTTAAAGAGGTCCACTAGCACTATAATATGGCGAGGTTTGAATAAGATAGGAGGAAACAAAATTTTAGGCGGGGACACTTGGCAAATTTTACCCCAAATATGAATTGAGATGGAAAATTTCTGGAAACAATCCCGCGAGGGATTTTCTAAAAAGGGAACAGAGGTGGAAAAATGCACGAAGAATTTGATAAAGGTTTTTACTAGGGAAATATTGGCAAAGGATCCCACGAGGGTTTCCTTCAAATAGGTAATGATGTCGGAGAATTTTGCTAGGGATCCCATGAGGATTGTTGTATTGGAAATTTCGAAAAGGCATCCCAGTATGATTTTTAAATGGTTTTTCTGAACGGTAAATGTGTGTGAGGAATTTGAAGAGGATTTTCAGTCAGGAAATTTATTTAAATATTTAAGCAAATAAAATATGATAGGAACTTGATACACAGTAAAAAAAGGATCATTTTTGTTGCAGAGCATTCTGCTCCAGTGATCATTTGGCTATCAAGATCATAATGACCTGTTCATTCGGATCATTTTGATCTACTTTCAGGGTTATGTGTCGGACTAAACAAAATGTCCGCCAGTTTTTGGCGCGGATGTCATAACCGTACTTAACAGAAGATATATTCTGTTACCAAATTTTGTTATTTTTTAACTTTTTGAGCACACTGCACGATCAGAAATCATAAAAAGCTCGCACATGAGCTAAAGTACTCCAAGAACGTTGGTCATCTTGGCTTGATTTGATATATGACCCCGAATCAGATCTCAGATCATTATGAGCCCAAAAATCGATCATTCATTCTAACGGATCAAAATGCTCTTGATTTCGGTATCATTTTTGTTGCATATGAAAATGATATTGATTTCCGTATTATTTTGAACATTTTTTTTACTGTGTATAGTATATGAGAGGATTTCAAGCGAGGAGAGTTACCACAAGGAATGACATAGGATTTCATGTTGGCCAAGCGATAGATATCTATATGGGAACACATGTGGGATCCCATATGGTTCGATTTCTCATTTCCCATCCCATCCTATATCATAAATTGAGACAGGAATATTATATTCATCCCATATAGGTTCCCATATATTTTACTAAGTAGGCTTTTTCAGTAGGAAACTAATTTCTTATGAAGTTTATATAACTATAGTATACTTCTTATTATAAATATATTAATATGTTGATAAAAGACCTGTCGACTTTAAATTCTGTTTTAAAAACTGATCGCATTCGGCGGCCCGAACACAGTACCACAAAACCTATAAAATACATAAAAAATGTAATTTTTCAGGAATATATTAGAGCTAAAACGATCGATTTGAATAAAATTCACTTACATGCCATTGCATGACCAATTAACAATTATAGTTTGTAGAAGAATGGTCTCTAAATGTATTATTATTATAATGTGTTATCAATATGTAAGCACATCAAGATCTTTATGAACAGAAGAAAAAATTAAATAAACTTTAAATCTTGAAGGATCTCTAATACTGATTTATTCTAAAAAATTTATTATTGTTTTCTACGAGAATAATATTTTAAATAATTTTAATATTTTACATATGAGACTCCATTATATCATTGATTATATAGAGCACCAAACAAATTTCTCGGAAAAAAATATTTTACTATACTTTCAAGAAATGCAATATAATTATTTTCTTTTCCATTAAAAAAATTGAAAGATAAAAAAATTATTTATTTGCAAAATTTTATTCATGACATAACTTTTTTCCTTATCGCCCCTTGCCAGATTTTCGTCCATGACGGAATTTTTCTTTTACGTTTTCTTTTCACATATTATAAATCAGAGACACGCCCACTGAATAAAGTTACTAATAATTGATCAGACTTTATATTTTGATATAAAGAGTACGAAAATGGCTTGTCTGCAGAAAAGGTGATTATTGGTGCCGGTGCAGCAGATCCGAGAAGAAATTCAATTTCTAAAAAAAAATTAATTGTTTCTAAACTGTAGTATAACGATCAAGTTAATTCGTCAAATTATTTAGATTATCTTTGAATTCAAAATATATTTATGGATGATATAGAAATGTTATACCCCAGCGTTAAATATAGATTCATGATAAATTTAATTAGACATACATTTTTTACAGGTTTGTATCTTTATCAATTTATCAAACCTACTTATTTAAGGTTGAATTACCTCACATTATTCCATTGAATATGAAACATTCGGGTTTGTTCATTTGTTAATTTCCTTTAATTTTATTTGCATAATTTACAAAATTATGTAAACATAACAAATATTAATTTAGGTTCTAAGTAAAAAGCACAATATTCCGATATTTATCAAAAGTTATGAAGATACAGAAAAAATACTTCCTTCATATTTTATATCATATCTTTCAAATATAATGATACGTGTTAGCGAATTAAAATGACATACAACCGAGTACTGTTTTAACATAACTTAAAACTTCATTCCATTTATGACATCCGTGTTTTAAAGAAAAAATGATGCCATGAGGAGAAGAAAATTGTTTTGTACTTGTTCGATAAATATTAGAGCAATTTAAAACAAAATATACCTGAAATTTAATACATCATCATCAGACACTTAAATGCTCATAAAATTATGTGAACTTTCTTTTTATCAAAACAGAAAAATACGTCGGAATAATAATAATACAATCTTATCCAATACCGTGCAATCCCGAGAAATCTTTTACAATCCCTTGCAATTTCTCCTCAAGAAAAAATATTATAAGAAATTCAGTATAGGTCTATAACTGTAATTTAAAATTTTTTGGTTCATCGCGTGTACTTAAAAGGAAAAGTGTTTTCTAGACTAATTTTTGGTCGCTGAAACAGAAAATGACACTCATTTATTTTTCCAAAGAAGCGTTTTCGAGATATTTGCAAAAAACGTGTTATGTCGATCCAACTAACATGAGCTGTATATCATTCGAAAGGTATGTTCTTCTTCTTACCGACGATATATTGTTTGTGTCAATCGGATTAAAATTTATTGGATTATAGGCGATGAAATTCGAAAAAGTGGAACAACTGAAAGTGAGTGATTTTCAAATAAGGTGGGAAATTCCACTTTTTTTACTTTCATCGCCTGTAACCCAAAATATTTTAATCCGATTGACACATACAGTATGTAGTCGGAAAGTGGAAGAGCATACCTTTCGAACGAAATACAGTTTATTTTAATTGGATCAACCGTTATCAAGATTTATGCCAGTAACTGAAAAAGGAGCCACAAAACACGTTTCTTGCAAATACTCGTATCTCGAAAACGCTTCTTTGAAAAAATTAATGAATGCCATTTTCTTTTTCAGCGACCCACAATTAGTCTAAAAACCTCTTTTTTCTCCTAGTACATTTTTCGTGTAAACTAGTGTAATAATTGTACTATAATAAATTTTTTCTAATTTTTTCGCGATTCTAAAAAAATTATTGTAGAAAATCATTATGAGAAAATCAGTATACAAATGAATAATGTAAAAATATTGAAAGAATTGATGAAAAAAATGGAGAAACTGCAAACGAATGATTTATTCATTTACTTAACATAGGATTTCAAATTATTTCAAGAGATTTAACAGGACACCACAGATTTCAAGGAATTCAACAGAATCACAAAAGAGTTACAAGATATCAAAAACATTAGTGGATTTCAACGAATTTCAAGGAATTCCAGAGAATTTCCACGTATTTTAAGCCATTTCGTCAGATTTTAGAAAAATGACATGACATTTGAAATGATTTCAAAGATTTCCAAGTTTTTCCGGGGATTTCAAGGGATTCCGAAGAATTTTAAGGCATTTCACAGAACTTTCTAGGATTTCCAAATATTTCAAGAGATTTCTCGAGAACTTTGGGAAATGAATGAAATTTGAAGGGATTCCTAGCGATTCCAAAGATTTCAACGGATTTTAAAGTATTTCAAGAAATTTCACAAGACTTAAAGGATTTCATTGAATCTCCGAAAATTTGAAAGATTTCAAGGAATTCCAAGGAATTCTAGAGATTTGAACGGCTCTTTTTTAGGGAACTTTAATGAATAAGTTTAATTTAATTTACATTCAAGGAACTTTGAATGATTTTCAAATATTTCAAGGGATTTTGACGGATTTCAACGAATTTCTAGAGAACGTTAGGAAATAAATTAAATTTTATTTGAAGGGATTTCAAAAATTTCAAGAGATATAAGGAAATTTGAAAGATTGCGAAGGATTTTGAAGATTTCGAGAAATTTCAAAGATTTATAAGGATTTAAACGATTTTTTAGAGAACCTAAGTGAATTAATTTAATTTAATTCATATTCCAGGGATATCAAATGGCGTATACTTATTTTCATGGATTTTTATGAGTTCCAATGATTTCAAGAGATTTGTAGAGAACTATGGAAAATAATTGAAATTAGATTGAATTTCTAGGGGTTCTTAGCGATTCCAAAGATTTCAAGGGATTTTAAGGTACTGCAAAGAATTTCACAAGATTTAAAGGATTTTATTGAATCTCCAAGGACGTGAAGGATTTCAAAGGATTTTCAAGCTTTCTAGAGATTTGAACGGTTTTTTAGAAAACTTCATTAAATAAGTTTAATTTATTTGATATTCAAAGGATTTAACATTATTTCTACATATTTTAATAGATTCTTACGATTTCCAAAGATTTTAAGGAATTTCAACGAATTCCTTTAGAACTTTCGGGAATAATTTAAAATTTATTTCAAAGGATTTCTACGGATTTCAGCAATTTCAAGAGATATGAAGGAATTTAAAAAAAAACTTTAAGGTATTTAAAAGATTTTAACTAAAACATTCAGTTAAGCTTTGAAGTTATTTCAAAAGATTCCAAAGAATTTCAAGAGATTTCAAAAATTTTAAGGGATGTCAAAGAACTTTGTAGGATTTCCAAAGATTTCAAGGAATTTAATACAATTTCACAAGATTTGAGGGACATTATAGGACTCCAATTTTACAGAGTTAAGTATTCCAAAGATTTAAGGGGATTTTACAAATTTCAGGAGATTCCTAGAGAACTTTAGGGAATAAATAAAATTTATTTTATTTTCATGGGATTTTAAATGAATTCTACAGATTTATGTTTCGAAGATTTCAAAAAAAAGACAAAAGATGTTAAAAGATTTCAAGGGGCTTCTACGGATTATAACAGATTTCAAAGATTTTAATGGATTCAAAAATATTTCCAAAGGTATCAAGGGATTTCAAGATACTCCAAAGGATTTTAATGGATTTCAATGAAATTTCGAGCAATTTTAAAGATACCAAGGAATGTTTAGTATTTCCATATGAGATTATGAGTGGTCTAAACTAAATCATTCCTCCGTAGTATCCCCTCCTTTAATATTTCCAAGATTTTTACTTTTATTCATTTTTATTTTTTGAAAAAAATTCTCGTGAAGAAATATTTTATTACACTATCAAGAAGTGTTCTGTATAATAAATTTTCTACAATCCAGCATGGAATCTTTTGCAATCTCATGCAATATTTTGTAGTCACATTTACGCAATCTTTTGCAATCATACGCAATCTTGCAATCTTGCAATCTAGTGTACACCAAAAATCCGTGTAATTAATCCCTAGGATATAATACTATTGAGATAGAACGATTCGTGGAAAACAGTGTTATAAAAAATCATGGCTTATCTTCCTTTGTAAAAAGTACATGCTTATTAACATTTGTACATATTGTAAGAAATGTTATTGATTGTCATTTGCGAGATGAATATTGCAATTAGTTACACTTAATTATTCCAGTAAATTAATTTAAGCTCAATAGATAATGAAGTGAAGAAAAAAATCATGAAAATGTATTAAAATAACAATCACAGTCCTGTTTATTGTAAATGTTATTTTGGTTATTTTACGAAAGACCAGCCTAGTTTTGACCCTATAAAAAATACGAATTTTGATTTTAAAATAAGTCATGTTACTAACTTGAATACAATACATTCCTTCAATAAAAAGTGTGTTCATATTTGATTATTTATTTTTATTCTAAGAAATAAATTTACATCTTTTTTGTAAAATATAAAAACTTGAAGATAGAATTGGGAATCGGTAAAATTAAAGTTTCATTTAAGGTTCCACGACGTGGCCGTTAAACATTGATACGTAAGAAATACCGATAGGGAGCGATTGCTGATCCCTATATTGGGTTATCGAGTCCACTAATATGTAGTAAAATGGCCTATTGACTGTGAACATTATCTTAGGCCTTGGCATGGGAAGTGACATCGGCACAATTTGTAATCCTACGAAAAAAAAACCAAGAATTTATATTCAAAATTTATCAACAATTATTAATTAACTTAAATTTAATCTTCCAAGACCAATTCCGAGTTTCAACGCAGGACTTAAAAAGCTGTTTTTAAAATTTAGAAGGCTCTTTATGGTGAAGAAGCGAAACAAACACACGCCAATTGATTATGTATACGATGAAAATGAAAGAGATAAAATAAAATAATACCCTATGGGTTGCAGAAGAATTAAGAGTTTTTGAATTAGACGAGACACCCGAAACTCAGAACAGATGTCGCCAATTCTTTTGGCTCCTTAGGGCGCATGTTTTTTATAATTTTATATGGTTCATGGCGATCAGGGTGATCAGCTATTGGCTAAGCTTGGCGCATGCGTGGAAAAAAACCTTCATCGTGCATTCCCGAAATTGCAGCGAATAGCTGTTTGCCATAAATAATAGAAAATGCTAGAAAACGTGAGCCCTAAAGAGCCAAAAGGAGTGGCGACATCTGCTCTGAGTTTTTGAGTGTCCAGTCTAATTTCAGACAATTGCAAAAGAATTACAGTTTTCTTCTTTTTTCTTAAGAATCGTTCGAGTTTTAATTTTAAGGACTGACACTTGTAGGAAATTTCAAGGCGCATCTTTTTTCCTATTGCAAAAATTTTTAGGTTTTGTAGTTTCTGAAGTAATTGGTACTTAGGAAGTAGATTTTTCAACTACAAAAAATTTCAATCTTTCTTCAATACAATTCGCGCTAACTGAGCCAATTTTCGAAATTTTTCGATTTTATCGATACTAAATTACGTGTTTAAGTCGTGTGAAACTGAAGCAAGAAGATCGTAAATATTCTAATAAACAAAAACGTTGTAAATTTTCTTTGAGAGTTTGAGAAAATCATTAATTTCAACTTTCAAGCGCTTTGTTCATCGAGCGAATTTTAAGCAACGGCAAAATTCCAGCAAGAAAGTTGTTGATTCGGGTTCAAAGAAGTTTTCTGGAATGTTTTAGCTCAATCGGATTAATGGTTAAAAAATTATGAATGTTTTCAATTGCAAGCGGCAATATTAACGCTGCCCGATGCACGTGCCTCCTCGGCTACGAGTGTGCTGCAGGGGACGACATGAAGGTCAAGTCGGATACCAAAATAAATAATAGCAACCGTTCTTGGCTCTCTTCTAAAATATAATATAAATAAAGTAAAGAACCAACGAATGGATTATTTTTTAGAATAGTTGCAAAAATATTATTATTGAGACAGGTTTATTCTAGTTAATACACTATTAATTTAAGAAAGAATCTCAAAAAGAAACGAGGTAGAACAAGAAATAGGCATGAAGAGTTGTGGATTAAAAATAGGAAATGTTCCAGAAATCAGGTACGATTGGAAATCGTGCATGAAGATTTTAAGTAAACTTTTATCATAAATGTAATATTTTAGGACTATCTTTCATTCTTGATTTCTTAAATAGTTCTTATATTGAATCATTTATAGACAGCCTGAAGAAAGTATTTTTATTTTTTAATGAAGAAGTTGATAGCATTATTTATTATTAATTCATGAAAAAGAATACATTGCAAAGTCTAAAACTAAAAAAGACGGTGTTAAAGATATTATAATCCTAGAGAGATCTTTCAAACCTTTTCAGTCCTGCTCTGGAGAAAAATGTTACCAGAAACGTTCGAATCTTCAACAAGAAAAAGTACATGAAAACTTTTCGGTGAAGTAAAGTATCAGGGCTGGCGGGGTAAAATTTTTCAGTGTATGGAGTTTCTTGCTCGACCGGTGGAGAGGGGGAAACCAGTTTTCAAAGAAAATTAAAAATAATAATCTTCCAACTCGTTCATTCACTTTGTTCACATTGAAGCTACTATGTTCCTATAAATAGCTGAATTTTCAACCGAATAGTTGAATTTTCAACTACGAAGATTAATTTTCTGGCAAAAGACGAATTTTCAACGAAATAGTTACATTTTCAATCAGATATGAATTTTTTTCAAAATGGTTTAACTATTAACCAAGTACTTGATTTTTCACCTAAATAGGCAAACTCTCAACGAAAAATGTAATAGTTGACATTTAAACTAAAAAAGATTTTTAATGTAAAACATAAAGAGTTGAATTCATCTAAAAAAGACAATTTTTTAACAAAATAGTTAAACTCTCAGCCAAAACAGATTCATTTTGAACCAAACAGTTGCATTTTTAATCAGAAAAGATTAAATTTCTACCAAAAAAGAGGAATATTCGAACCCAATAGACGAATTTCCTTCCAAAACATATTTTTCAGTCAAGAGAGAAAAAATATGTTCACCAAATCATTGAATTTTTAAGTCAAAAACACGAATTTTCAATCTGAAAATATGACTTTTTAACAAAAAATTAATTCTCAACTAAATACTTGAATCCTCAACAAAAACAGATTAATTTTCCACCGGATAGTTGCATTTTTAACCAAAACGATGAAATTTATACCAAAAGAGATTAACTGTCAAACCAAAAAGAGAATTTTTAACCAGAAAAAATTGTAAGACATTTTAAAAGATTCCAAAGAATATCCACGGATTTTAGAGGATTTTGTAGGATTTCAAGCGATTTACCGGAATTTCAAAGTATTTCCGAATATTTCAAAGGATTTTAAGGAATTTTAAATCAGTATTTCACTCGTAATTTTCATCTTATGCAAAACATAAGCCGATGAATTCACGGTATGATTTTAAAAGATTTTAAGACATTTTAAAAGATTCCAAAGTATGTCCACGGATTTTAGAGGATTTTGTAGGATTTCAAGCGATTTACCGGTATTTCAAAGTATTTCCGAACATTTTAAAGGATTCCAAGGGATTTTAAATCAGTATTCTACTCGTAATATTTATCTTATGCCAAACATAAGCCGATGAATTCACGGGATAATTTTAAAAGATTTTAAGACATTTTAAAAGATTCCAAAGGATATCCACGTATTTTAGAGGATTTTGTAGGAATCAAAGCGATTTACCGGAATTTCAAAATATTTCCGAATATTTTAAAGGACTTCAAGGCATTTAAAATCAAAATTCTGCTCGTAATATTTTGTGTTTTGCAAAACGTAAACCGATGAATTTACGGGATGATTTTAAAAGATTATAAGACATTTTGAAAGATTCCAAAGTATATCCACGGATTTAAGAGGATTTTGTAGGATTTCAAGCGATTTACCGGAATTTCAAAGTATTTCCGAATATTTAAAGGAATTTCAAGGGATTTGAAATCAGTATTTCACTCGTAATTTTTATCTTATGCAAAACATAACCCGACAAATGGACCTTTTCAAAGGAAAATTAAGGAATGTTTAGGAACTTCTTAATTTTTGATTCACCGTTGAGTACTCTTGTCAAATATATATTGAATGGTCTTTTCTCATTTTCGAGACCAAACTGCAGAAGACTGGAGCCCTTCTTAGTACACAACACAAACCAATCATAACTCCTTTGGTTCTGGCTTGGTTTTCATATTTTCCTTTCCATGACCGAAGTTCAGTGGGACTGACGTTATGAATGGATACTCCACCTTATAACGATTTAGCTGCTCAATTTGGACATGATTTTATACTCATGGAATGAATTTCTCGCATGAAGTTTTAGTTGGGTAGATACTTTTAACAATGAATAATACAAATAATAGTGTAGCCTCGGATAGGATTGACGCTTCTACTGACGAAAGGCATGTTCTCGGAAAAGTTACAGGCGATGAAAGTAAGGAGAAAAGAAAGTAAGAAACATAAAGAACGGACTCGAACTTTGGTCAGGAGTAGATAATGAATCATATGGTACCCAAGGAGTCGGTCTGATTATGAATGAG
>JAUMHM010086867.1:0-10704 GCA_032362435.1 Melikaiella ostensackeni
TTGAAAATTCATCTATTTGGATAGAAATTTATCTATTTTGTTGTAAATGTAATACTTGTACTTGAAATTTCAGGGATTTAAAGCATTTTAACCTAATTCAAGTAAAAAATTTCTCTCTTCCGTCTGTTTGCAAAAAAACGCAACACGACCGTCGGTTACTATGATCGTGAAGTTGGGCTAGTAGATTTTTTGATGCACTAGATTGGATCATTTTGATATCAAATGGAAGATTGAATTGAGCTGCATCACTTTCGATGTCTCAAGATTTACTGTTCTTATGAGCAAGATTAAACATTTACTCCATCGTACTTTTTAAATCACGTCTCTCTTATCACCTTTAATAAAATTCTGTTTAAGATACAGCAAAATTTTTCTCACTGTATACTCTTGGAAATGCAGATACAACCGCGGCTTACCCAACCACGACGAGTTTAAACTCCTTCTCTGCTTTCCCATCATGATATTTGAGCCTGAGGTTATAGTTCTGAAATCGAATCTCCAAGGTTCACAATAACAATAAGATCCTGGGGGATAAAGTCGGCGCGCCAACCTCGGAATTAACATACGGTTATATGCATTTGCATACCAAGTCCCTGATGCGTATGAAGGCAGTAATACAAACATTTCCAAGCGATTTGCTGTTTTTACATGACATGGAATAACAAAAAGTTTCAATTCATCAATTATAGTACACGTTTGATGTTGGTAAGCAATAAAAAAACTTAGTAAGTCGAGCATTGTTAATATACATCTTTGAGGCATAAAGAAGTTAATCACCCACCAAAACTTGAAACTTCTAGCTTCAACAGAAAATGTTCTGGAGGCGTCAGACTTGTGCAAAACTATATTTCATATTTTTTTCACAAATTAGTTTCTGTGAAAAATTTTGATCAGTTTTCGTAAATATATAAATAAACGCCTTACCTGCAGTAAATCATTCAAATTTAAAACCTAGTACCGAAATCGGCCTCCAGGTGGCGCACAAACATGTCACTGACATTGTGTACGGCGGTATATAGTTTTGGCAGTATTGATTGTTGCCGATTCAAAGTCAGTCACACGTATGCGCCTCCACCCTATCAGATTTTATCGAATCGACTTCTGCTGGTGTCAACTCAGATTTTGAATTCGGAAACGATTCTGATGTTCTAGCAACTGATGATGAATTTGATAATATAAGTTGGAATAATGATGGCCGATTTGATCCTAAAATTGATCTATTTCGAGGAAAGCTCCAAACCCATCCAAGATTTAGAGATTACGGTGACAACATTTTGTCCTAATTTGAGTATTTTTTAACTCATAGTCGATTATATCATATAATCGACGTGATATTTGAAGAAACGAATCGTTACCACGATCAAAATCCCTTGAAACATTTTCCTGGTTCACATATATGGCTTCTTGGCACAACGTTACGTGAAACGAAATAAAAGATTTCTTGGAACTTGTTCTGCTGATGGGGCTCGTACGTAAAAATGCGATAAAAGATTATTGGTGATGGTGAAAGTAGACGATATCGGTGTGCGTACAGTATCTCTCAAGGTCGAGAAAAGCGACCTGGAATTCAATGTGAAAATTGTAAGGTCACTTTGTGTCCAGTTGATTGTTTCAAAAATTATCATGTTCAGAACGCATAATGAGCCCTACTTTAAAACGTGTATGGTATTGTAACGCTAGTTATCGATCTTCATTCGTGAAACCTTGTTATACATGGAATAAATCGATTTTAGTCGAGAAACATGCAAAAAATTTAGTTCTAATGAAGACTTTTTCAGGTAGCCGTAACTATTTTCTTGTTTGAGATATCAGATTTCTGATTGCGAATTCGTAATCTACAAGGTCGAAAACATAAAAACACCCAGATTTTAAAATTCCAAACCCTCTTGCCTCACCTTGGAGCTAATAGGTTAATTATGTAAAGGGTAGGTTCTTTGTAAAGTAACTGAATTATTATCGCTATTGTGATACGAAAGTCAAAAAAGGGCCTAAAAGCTTTTTTACAAAATATTTAATGAATATTGTTATTGTGATAAAAGGGTCAAAAAGAGCCTAAAACAGAGCTGTATTAGTAATGGTCGAATAGAAGACAGAGTAATTTTCTTCTACTATACTCAAGGTATTCACCCTTCTATCTCATTAAACATCGTAACTACTCGTCTGATGTAATACTGCTTCCAGTAATATACTATCTTTACCAGAAACTTGGTAGAGCAACCCTTCATTTTTTCCGCCCTATACTTTTTACTCATCAGACTTGGCTAACCACAAGGAAAAATGTTCTTTCATATCCAGGGCTACCACACAGTCACTTAAGTCACTTTTAGTCACTTTTTTTCTCAAATAACTTTTTAGTCACTTTTTCAAATGAAAAGATCACTTTAGTCACTTTTCTTTCAGTAAATTAACCCACGGGTTAACCACTATTTCTGAATGTTCTTAAATTATTTTGAACTTTCTTAAAACCCACTTAATCCAATGGAATTATTTTGGATCTTAAAAAATTTTATTCCATTCACTCGGATTATTTCAAATTCACTCTGAATGCTTTTAAATTCATCTTAAACTCATATGAATTTCATAGAATTCTCTTGAATTCCTTTGAATTCTTCTTAATTCACTCCAATTTTACTGAAATGAATGGAATATTTTGAAGTTTTTTCAATTCATTTGAATTCATTTGGAATTCAGCCTGAATTTTGATTAATTTAGCTTGAATTCTTTTGAATTCTTTGTAATCATCTTGAATTCTTTTAATTTGCTCTGAATTTTTTTGAATTCACTTGAAGTCTTCTAAATTTACTCATTTCTACTCAATTCATTGGATTTTTTAAAGATTTTGTGAATTCATCCTCAAGTCTTTTAAACTCACCTTGAATTCTCAGACACTTCTTCAAATTCTTTTTGGATTTTTCTAAATTCACTCCGAATATAAAAAACTTTGTTTCATTTACTTGGATTATTTTAAATTCACCCTGAATTCTTTGAAATTCATCTTGAATTCATATGAATTTCATCGAATTCTCTTGAATTCCTTTGAAGTTTTCTCAATTCACTCCAATTTTACTGAAATCAATGGAATATTTTTGATGTTTTAAAAATTCATTTGAATTCATTTGGAATTCAACCTAATTAAAATATTAAAAATTAAATAATTCTTATTAATTTAGCTTGAATTCTTTTAAATTCTTTGGAATTCCTTGTAATTCTCTTGATTTTTTAAAATTTTCTCTGAATTCCTTCGAATTCACTTGGAGTATTCTGAATCTACTCATTTCTACTCAATTCATTGGATTTTTTAAAGTTTTGTGAATTCATCCTTAAGTCTTTTAAACTCACCTTAAATTCTCAGGCACTTCATCAAATTCTTCTTGAATTTCCTTAAATGTTTCTAAATTCACTCCGAATTTTCAAAACTTTGTTCGATTTACTTGGATTTTTTTGAATTCACCCTGAATTCTTTTAAATTCATCTTGAATTTATATGATTCTTTATCGAATTCTCTTGTATTCCTTTGAAGTTTTTTCAATTCACTTCAATTTTACTGAAATCAATGGAATATTTTGGATTAAAATTTTTTTTTTTCAATTGATTTGAATTCATTTGGAATTCAACCTGAATTCTCATTAATTTAGCTTGAATTATTTTAAATTCTTTTGAATTCTTTGTAATTCTCTTGAATTTTTTTAATTTACTCTGAATTCCTTTGAATTCACTTGAAGTCTTCTAAATTTACTCATTTCTACTCAATTTATTGGATTTTTAAAGGTTTTGTGAATTCATCCTTAAGTCTTTTAAACTCACCTTAAATTATCAGGCACTTCATCAAAATCTTTTTGAATTTCCTTGAGTTTTTCTAAATTCACTCCGAATTCTATGAATTCGATGAATTTTTCAAATATTTGAATTATTATCAATATTTGAATTATTTTCAAATTTTATCGAATTCTTCACATTTCCCTCAAATTCCTCTAGATTCACCAAGATTTCATTTGATTGTTTTTATTTTTATTTTTTGATTCTCTTTAATTCACTTAAATTGTTCTGAATTTTTTCGAATTCTCTCAAATTCTTTGAAATTACCTTCACATCCACTTAATTCAATGGAAATTTCTTGGATTTATTAAATTTTGTTCCGTTTACTTGAATTATTTTAAATTCACTCTGTATTTTTTCAAATTCATCTTGCATTCGTATGAATTTAATCGAATTCTCTTGAATTCCTTTGAATACTTCTAAATTCACTTCAATTTTATTTTAATATTTTACTGAAATCGATGAAATATTTTGGATCTTTTGAACATTTTTCGAATTCAATTGAATTCTTTTGGAATTTAATCTGAAATATTATTAATTTATTCTGTTTTTTTAATTCCTTCGAATTCTCTTGAATTTTTTTGAATTCTCTTCAGTTTTGATTTTTATTTTTCTGAATTCACTTGAATTCGTCTAAATCCAATCAATTCTACACAATTCGATGGATTTTTTTAAACATTTTTTTGAAACTCACCTTGAATTCTTAGACATTTCATCAAATTCTTTTTGAATTTCCTTCACTTTTTTTCTAAATTCACTACAAACTTGATAATTTCGTCAATTTTAAAAATATTTTTCAATTTTTTAAAAATTCATCTTGAATTTTTTTCAATTCCATCGAATTCCTCTTATTCTCCTCGAATTCCTCTAAGTTTACTCGGAATTTATTTCATTCGTTGATTTTATTGCCTTTTTTCAATCTACTTGAATTCCATTGAAGAAATTTTGTTTAATTCACTCAAATTCTTATGAATTTCATCAGAGTCACTTGAACTCCCTTGAATTCTTCTAAATTCACTCCATTTTTATTGAAATCAATGGAATATTTTGAATCTTTTGCATTTTTTTTCAATTCGTTTGAATTCGTTAAGAATTCAACCTGAATTCTTTTGAATTCTTTGGCATTCTCTTGAATTTTTTTGAATTCACTTAGCATTTACTAAATTCACTCATTTCTTGTCAATTCGATGGGTTTCTTTGATTTTTCAAGTAGTTTTTGTGAATTCCTTTATATTCACTCTGGTTTCATTTTATTCATTGGTTTTTTTTTAATTTTTGAAACCTTTTTCCATTTACTTAAATTCTGTTATTCTCTCCCAATTTATTCAATTCATTGGAAATTCCTTCATTTTTTAAATTTTGTCCAATTAGCTCAAATTCTTATGAATTTCATCGAATTCTCTCGAATTCTCTTGGATCCAAAAGAACATTGAGTCACTTTTTGGGTTAAAAATTGGTCACTTTTGGTCAATTTTTCCGTTCTTAATGGGTCACTTTTTTACTATTTTCACGTAAAGTGGGATGTGGCAGCCCTGTTCATATCTTCAACAACTAGAATAGAAAATAATAGAAGCCTTCAAAATTGTCCAGAAAAGTATTGATTTATGGATTAGCCAGAGCTTGCTTCCCATGCAAGGAATGCTTTTAAACAAAAAACAATGAAGCAAAATTATAAGGAAATTTCAATCCCTTTTTACTGTAACTAGGGTGTCTACTTGCGTGGGAAACTGGGAATTTTGTTCACCGGGAGAAAACTGGGAAAAACCGGGAAATGACCGGGAATTTGATTCAGTGACCGGGATTTTTTAAAACTGTACGAAATGATTGTACTGAAATTCATATCAAAAGTGTTTGGATAGGTATATTATTATAGTTTTTTCGAGCCCCAAAGATCACGGAGCGTTGAAGCAGTTCATCCAAATATTTAAAAAAATAGCTTTCAACAGATTGTTAATATTCCTCGAATCTGTGAATATAAATTAAATAAAACGTTTCGAAACATAATACGCAATCGGACAATTTTCAATCCCCAACAGAATTAATAAAAGAATCACCAATTTTAAGAAGAAGGTGCTTAAAAATATTCCAAATTAAAAAGAGAGTGTACGATTGGAAATGTTTGAAAATTTGAGAGATCCAAAATTCAGTACAGTTGCAAATATTATTATTAATATTATTTAAAATTCCATTGTGAATGGGAAGTTTTGAAAATATAACATTTCAAATTAAAGCATCTAAAGTTGAACATTGTTAAAATTGTCATATTTTTTAATTGAAGAAATATATATGTAACAATATTTCAAGGACGTTCTAGGTATGCATTCAAACTCAAAATTAATAAATCTTCAAATTGACTTATGAAATAGGCAAAAAGGCTGATTGATGGTTGTAAAGAATTTTATAGAAGTAACCTTAAAAGATTCTTTACAATTCTATTTGCTAAATTTTTATTGAATATTATTTAGGAAATCACGACTTTGCTTAAAGTGGAAGGGAAAATACAAATATGCAAATAATTATATCCAAATAAACAATTATATGACTTCCACTCAGTAATGTGGGCCCACCCATTTGTGAGCACTTCATATTTTATTTATTTTATTAATTTGAAGACTAAAATTTTTTTGTTTAGACAGGTTGGAAGCTACCTATATTCTGAAAAAATGAGCCCAGGGTGAAGTTTTTTTGTTAATTTTTCAAAAAGCTATTGTAAAAATAGTGCAAATTGTAATGTTTTTGGTTTTCCTAAATTTGAAATAAAATCAGAAATTATAAAGATTTTTTTAAGTTCCTAGGCTCATTTTAAATGTACCTTTTCAAAGAATCGCAGCAACTTATCTAAATAATTGTTTGATGTTTTTACACTGTGCAAGAAGTTGAAGTTGACATAAGAAGGTTGGAAAAATTTGATGTCATCTCAATTGTAAGAAAATATTAATAAAAATCAAATGAATGGTATATTTTAAAGAATTTTTATAGAAAATTCATGATTGATTATTTCATATATTCAAAAAAAATTGTTTGTCAGCATTAAAAAATATTTAAGTTTTTCCATGTTTATTGTTTCAACTTGAACTACTTGCACAATGCAAATATTTTTTTTTACAATTATTTTGACAGGTTTCTGCGATTACACAGGAATTTACTTTTAAAATGAGCACAAGAATATCGAGAAATGTTTATTATTTTAAGTTCTAATTAAAATTCAAGAAAATATTACAATTTGAAATATTTTTGCAATAGCTTTTTAAAAAAATTGTCAAAATGACTTCATTCTGCCATCGTTTTATTTACAATTGAGGGGCTGAATGCAATGACGGTACATACAATTTTCTCTTGCGAAAACGATGTCCCCTGGAGGCTTTTGAAGAAAATTTCCAAATTTAATTTTTAAAGCATGTATCTCGATGTAAAATTTTATTATGCATCTTTTTTCACTTAAAAAAGTTTGAGCCTTCTTAGTTTTCAAACTAAAGTAAAAAACTGTCTTTTTTGGAAAAACCAATTTTAATTTTTTTCCCCCTTCAACTTATGCTTTTTTGATCAGTTTTTGGAATTCTTCAATACATTTCTTAAGGACTTCACTTCAGGATATCTTTAGACTCATAGACCAAAAAGAATTTCAAAATGTTGGTTTCAAAAATGTTATCAATTTTTTTCTGACTCCGGAAGTAAATTTTACATTCATGTCTTCTAGCGATTCGTTTATCAGGGGAATTTTGAGCAGGCAAAAATTTCTCGCAACGAAAATTCGGTCAAAAACATAATAAAGTTTTTTGGAAAGTTTCAGATCAAAATATTGAATATTTTAGGAGCAGTAATGATTTCAGTTTATGACAGCGAAAAATGTCTACAGCCTTCAGTTTTAATCGGATTTACCATTTTTTTTTCAAATTACAGTCAAATAAATTTTTAAGAGAACTGTGAGATGCGGTTTTTGAATTTGACTTTGTTTGTATTCATTTATTCAACGCAAAATGTGATAAAAAGGGCAATTTTGCAGTTTTGCAGTTGTCAAGTAACACAAAACGTCTTAAATCCATGCGGGGGCACTTCCAGGATACGAATAATTTGCATGAGAATCAGCTTAATTGTTATTAATAAATTAAGTCAACAAATGAACAATAGAGTGGTTTAATAAACAAAAAAATATTTTGGACTAAAATTGCTATATTTTATCTCTAGCGCAACATTGAATGGTAAACATGTATGAAATATATAAAATTATTATTTTTCTGGATTATAAGACGATCTTAGTGAATACAAATTTAACAAAAGTAAGTTTACAAAACACTCATGAATTTTATGAAATTCCTTATTGATTTGTACACAAATTATACAATTTAATGAATACAATATTATTAGTTTTGCATTCTATTTTCCTTGTGCATAATTCAATTCAATAAAATGACTCCACATCCGACAAATCTAATTAATTATATTTTCTATTTGTATTTCAATTAAAATAATCTCACAAAAGATTTTGATGTGTAAGATAAAGGATGTAGAAATTTTCTTACAATTTATTCATTGGGAGTTGATAGAACAGTAATAATTCCTTATGTGAATAGAAAAAGTATTCGAAATTTGAACTTGTTTCTAAAAGTTTTTCGTACATTCCGCGCCCATGTACTCTCGTCTCTTTTTCGTTTTATACCTATATTTTTTGGAGGTAAATTTTCCATTTTAACAAATTGGAAAATTACCACTTGTTTATTAATTCACTTTTTACCAAGCAAAAACTATTAAATTTAGATTCAAAAACTTCTCTAAACTTAGACGTGTTATGTCCAGAGAAGAGTTAAGGAATAACTGATCTTTTTCCATTTTTGAATATTTTGAGATAAAGTACAAGACACCTGTGCATAGGTTTGTTTACAAAACTAATTTCAGTAGCCGTTACAAAAAGTTTTGTCAAATTCGTACATAAAGGCTTTTCGATAACTTTTGATATTTATTTCGAGAGTCTCTATTATCTGGATTGTAATGATTACGGAAGTCGAAGCAGACGCTATTCGACGTACTTTGACTTTGGTAATTGTCACAGTCTAGAATTTAGAGGTTCTCGAAATAATTATTAAAAGTTACCGAAAAGCCTTCATGACCGACTTTTACAAAACTTTTTGTAACGGCTACTGAACACATTTTCTCCGTATAGTTAGCCAGTTATGCAGGTGTAAACATTACGAACATTAGAGTATCCTACATTTAAATCCAAATATTACAAGTGGAAAAATTCATTAAAAACTGAATAAAATCAATGAGTGTTTTGTAAGCTTACTTTGTTAAAGTTTTATTCAATAAGAAATTGAAGCAACATCGTCAAGTCACTAGCGAGACACCGTGGCGCGGCAGTAATCCCGGAAGCCTAAAGTAAACTAAAAAATTCGAGCGCTGTCATAAATCAGAATCATTACTGCTCCCAAAATATTCAGTATTTTCATCTGAAACTTTCCAAAAAACTTAATCATATCTTTCTCCCAATTTTCGTAGCGAAAATTTTTTTCCTGCTCAAAATTTCCTCGATAGACGAAACGCCAGAAGACATAACAGTCAAATTCATTCCTAGCGTCAAAAGAAATAATATTTTTTTTAAGTGACATTTTAAAATTTTTATTGCTCTATCAGTCGAAAGATATCCTGGAATGCAAACCCTGAGAATTTTATCTAAAAATTTCATAAACTAACGAAGTGAGCACGAGTTGAAGTGAAAAAATAATTTTAATTGATTTTTCCAAAAGACAGTTTTTTAAAATTTAATTTAAATAATGAAAAAGTTACAGCTTTTTCTCTAGGCAAAAAAAGTTGCGCAATAAAATTTAAAAGCTAGATACATCCTTTAAAAATTGAAATTTGAACATTTTTTTAAAAGCCTCCAGGGGACTTGGTTTTCGCAGAGGAAATTTTGTATGACCTTATGGCATCCGATCCTTCAATTTATGAAACTAACATTCCAAAATTAGCAAATTTGAATTACTAAAAAATGAGCGTCCACATATCAGGTGTAGTATTTTTAGTGGTAGTGTATTTTCATTATTTTCTTTTTCATGAGAAATATAATTTTTGACTACTTATGGGAAGTATAAGATATCTTGAAAATGTATATAAAGAACATTATTTTGTTGAATTTGGTTACGATACTTACATTTGCCTTGAAGCAAATATTAGACATTAAAATAAACTATTGCGCTCTCACAGAAAAAAAAACTGAAGTTAAATTTTATTGCAGGTAAAATTTTTCGCGGTTGAAGTTTATGCGCTATGCAGCGAAAGTTTATGCTAGGATGGAATAAAAACCGTCGTCTGCTAGGTCGTTCATAGCAGTGCGAAAAACAGCAAAGTAGCAGTAAATTCCGGCTAGAAATCAGGACACCAGATTTAAAAAGAAACATTGCGCTTATTCAAGTGTCATTTTTTAAATAATTATACTCATCGCGGACGAATTAAAACATATTTTTCATGGCTCAAAATAAACCACTTGACACACCATCACCTTCTATAAAGACTATAGGCCGTGGCTTATGAAGTTTTTAAAATGTTGATCGATCTTAAAAGTTCCCATTGTGAAACTTTCTACCTCAGTCGGTATTGCAGGTTAGGATCAAATATCAAAAGGAAATATGTATGGGAATCGAATAAAGTTTGATGTTGAACCATTTTATGAAACGTTAATAATACTCCTAATATAATAAGTAAGTTGCATGTTATATTTATTTCATTATAAAAAAAGGTTTGAATAAAAAATAATGAAGGGTCAATCCTAATTAAAAAGTAAATTTTAATTCAAAATTTTGAAAATGGTTTCATGCATAAAATATAACTCTGATGGAAGGAGGTGTTTCGGGTTTCAATCGTGTGCAAAACTACGAATCTTGCCGACGTTTCGTG
>JAUMHM010086869.1:0-10703 GCA_032362435.1 Melikaiella ostensackeni
AAATTCCGTAACTTTAGCCCTGAACGAGCTGGAAAGGGGTTGGTCTTACGGAAAATTCCGTAACAGTAGACAGTTCGTTATGAATACTCGTGTGGGAAAAGTCCCGTTTAGCCCTTTTAGGAATGTTGGTCCCCTTCAAGGTCCCACGTGAACAACCCATAGGAGAAAACCCACGAGGGCCCCCGCAGCCGGCCCTGCTTGTTTGCTCTGGTGCCTCAGTTTACAAAAGCCAAACGATTTTGTTGTCGCACTTGAATGTCTTTTGTTTCAAACAGTAACAATATTCTATTTAAATGTGCAGTTATTGGAAATAGAGATAATAAAATTCCAAAAAAAATTGATGAGCGCGCGGAGTATCTGCGTGAAAAAGATTATAAACAATTTGGTACGTTGGGCAAAAGGAAAAACGGAAGTTTAATAAGATGCTGGTCATGAGATCAAATTCCGGTCGAGGTGCTCATATTTTAGTTTTTTTATTTTCTTATTTTTTCTACATATTAACAATACATATATATTTATTGAAATATGCTTTGAAATGATGAGGAAACAGTTATTAAAGGTATTCTTAAATATTAAAAATTTACCGCCATGGCAACTACAAGGGGCCCACGAGGGCACCTAGAGGGCACCCATAAGGGCAACCATGAGGGAAGCCCATGTTGGATCCTTGTAGAATAGCATGTCGTTTCCATGAGGGACCACACCTGGATTGCCCTCGTGGGCCCTTCATGGCCTGAGGGCAATCCATGCGGTTTCCACGCTGGTATGAGATTGAAAGCAAATAAAGAGAAGATACAATAAAAAAATCTCTGCTCTTAGTTTGAATATTCATTATGTATATCCTGCATAATAATATCCAACATGTGAATCATTTCATTTCGTGTGACATAAAAATTTCTAATTACAACGAGCGAAGGATATGCGAAATGGTAAAAAGTACATAAAACACACATGTAGAAAAAAGTGTGGCAGAACTGAAATCAAATTTCTTTCATAGTCACAAAAAATCAGTCATTATAAATGTCAACTAAATAATAAAAATAATGAATAATGAAAAATAGAAAATAATAATAATGAATAATAAAAAATGACTTCTTAATCTACTTCCTACCAATACTCCACTCGAAACATTAGGTACCTACAACATTTTCTACAAAAAATGATTTTAACAATTCTTCAATAGGAAGGACGATTACAAAAATGTTATATTTGTGAATTATAAAATATTGCATAAATATAGTAAAAGAGCAAAAATTCAATATAAGTTATGTTAAGAAAACTAGGAAACAAACACGAAAATTTTCTCACGAAGTTTTTCAATTAAAATATAAAATTAATATTAATACACAATTTTTGTATTTCATAGTATCTATTATGTAAAATAATAAAAAAGAAAAGCAAGGACCACACTTTTGATAATTGATGAAAATTGATATCTCAACTTCAGAATTAATATATAATATTTTTGTATAAATAATCAAACCGCTCCATTTTTGTTCGAAAATACCAATTTCCGACGAAAAACACTTACATAACCTAGAGTTTAAAAAAAATGTATTTTAATTTTTGAAGTCAAATGACTTTTGTTTAAAATAACTGATTTCCGATAAAGGACACCAACATACCTTATTATTGTTCAAATATTCTAAATATTCTTTGAAATCTAATGATTTTTCTTTTAAATAACCGATTTTTTATGAAAAATGTTAACATAACCTCAAATTGTTAAAAAATTGTAAATATTCTTTAAAAGCTGTACCAATTTCCGGCAAAAAACGCAAGCATAAACTAAAATTGTTCAACAATTTTGTATCTTGTTTCAAATCCAATAATTTTTTATTGATAGTACTGATTTCCGGTATAAAACGTAATATAACGTAATAAACGTAATAACCTTAAAGTGTACAAAAATTGTGAATTTAATGACCGAATGATAACCTGAGAAATCTGATGACTTCAAAATTAAAAAATACCAATTTTCGCCGAAAAAATTGTTCAAGGTTGTAAATCTTATTTTAAACCTTATGTTTATTGTTAAGAATAATAGATTTCACCCACAAATGAATACAAATAACAATTTACGTTAACAGAACTTTAAATTGTTTCAAAATTTCAAATCTTCCATATCGATATTTCCGGTGAAAACCGCTAGCTTAACGTACAATTGTACACAAATTTTGAATCTTCTTTGAAATCTAATGATTTTTTACTAAAACTACCGATTTCCGTTGTGAATCGCCAACATAATGTAAAATGGTTGAAAAGTTGTAAATCTTCTTTGAAATTCGTATTTTAAAAATTTGAAATACCAATTTCTGACAAAAAACTATCATAATACAAAATTGTTGAAAGATTCCAAATACTCTATTGATTTTCATAAAATATTTATTTATTATAATAATTTTTGTTTGAGAATACCAATTTTTATTGTGAGACGTCAACGTAACCTAACATTGTTCAGTAATTATAAATCTTCATCGAAATATAATGATTTTTTAAATAAAAATATCGATTTCCGACGACAAACACAATTCAGATTTGTTCAAGCTTGCAAATTTTATTATTCTAATTTCAAAAAATCATTGGATTTAATTCTAATGATTTTTGTTAAAAAATACCAACGAAAAATACATACATCACATAACGGAAAATTGTTTAGAATTGTAAACTTTTTTCGAAATCTAATGATATTCTTTAAAAATGTCAATTTCCGGTAAAAACGCCAACAAAACCGAAAAAGGTAAATAGTTCAAAAAATTTTTTATCTTCCAAATCTAATAATTTTTCATTCAAAATAGGCGTTTCCGGTGTGAAACGTTGACGTAACATAAAATTGTTGAAAATTGGGAATCTTGAAGATTTTTCCTTAAAAATGCTAATTTCCGATGAAAGAAACTAACACAACCTAAAATTTGTAGAAATGTTAAGACTTCTCGGAAACTTCATTATATTAAAATTATTTATTAATATGCTGATTTCCAGCGAAAAGCATCAACATAAAATATGTATTACATGTTCAATAATTTATTAGATAATTTGAAAGTTATAATTTAACTGCACAAGTGTATTTGAAAAGTACGAATGTTTCTCAATTCGCATAAGGTTTTCTATGATTTTCCTTATTATAAAGGATTATTTGTAGACTTAGTTCTTAAAATTTCAACTTTAAAATACCGTAGAATCACCTAACTTCGGACACTGGCCCGAACTTCGGATACGTATTTTTCTGGGATTAATACTTATTTCTGAAAACAAAATTGGTTTCATACGTCATTTCTGACTCTGAACTTCAAATTTGTTGTACTTTTATATTATTTGGCTATTTAGAAGCAAAAAAAATGGTTTTCCGAAGTTCGGGCCAATGTCCGAAGTTGAGTTATTATAGTGTATAAAACAACTTCAGGTAATGAAAAACCAATCTGGTTTTCAACAGCAATGATTGCAAGATTTGAGAGATATATCGTTACACCAATTTTTTGAATAGGATTATTATTTAATTCGAAGGCATAAATTCAATCCAGAACCTTTTCGTGTTCAGCCGACATTCATGAAAATAAAATATATCCTTTCGAGTTTTTTCGTTAGACCTCCCTTTTAGTGTGAATACGTTTCTCGCATACTTTCGTATTTTTCTTCAAACATTCCACAAAGATGCGTTTACAAAATAAAATTCCATATCTCTAAGAAATCCGATATCTTCGACAAACATTCTAGAACCGACGAGAATCTAGAAAAGATGCCCTTTATTGGACCGCTTGCACTTCTTTCTACTACTTTCATATCCTAGGCAAAATATTTTTAAAATATCGTTGCTCTTCATACAACCAATTTGTGACAACAGTTATTTTTCGTAATGTCATAGAAATTCATAAATGAATCAACGAATCACCATAAGGTTTTATATAATCGTTCATTTTAACGAACCGAGAAAACCAGAAATAGGTTCATTACGTGAAAAAATTGATTGCGTAATATTGTGTGTTTACAATATATCCATCATTAAATTTCCGGAGAGAAATATCATCATTACATCATCACATCATTACATCATTATTAATTAAAAGGAGTTAACACAAATCTGCTCAAGAAGTTATATCAGACAGGAGAGATATAATATTCAAAATACTGCGGAGAAAGGTACTTCCAAACTGATATTGTCAAAATATGTTTTCGAAAATGATGTGCTATTAAAACTGTGGTTGAAAAAATTTGCCACATGTTATTATTATTATTATTGCACCATTAAGCCAAATCCATTTCAGGGTAAACGTAACTCATTCAGTTCTAGCCTCGATGCACTATCGGATATAAAGAAATTTATACGTTCTCTTAGTTTGAGACAATGTTGCATACTATTTTTCACCCCTTCTTTCAAACACAATAATTAATAATAATTAAAAATAATAAGTAATAATAATTTTAGTCTGCACATAGTTTTCTGCAAATCATCGACTGATTCTGCCGTAAGAATCTCATCATCTGCAATTGCCAGTATAAGCACCTTCATTGTCCCGAGATCAACAATTTCTCCGTCGAAGAGAGCCATTCTTAGACATTCATCTATATATATATTGAACATCCAGCAGAACATAAACCAGTCTTGCTTACGCCCTGCTTAATATCAAACCAACCGCTCAGATGCCCATTTACTGTTACACTTGCTTTGCTACCATTACATATTGCTTTTATTGCTTTTAGAAGCCAACCATTCACTCCATACTCTTTCAGGATTTCCCAAAGTTTAATTCTATCCACCTCATTGAAAGCTTTTTCCGGATGTGTATTTTGAAAATGTACATCGTTTGTGAAAAGTTTTTTAAGTAATAATCCTGGGACAAATTACAAGGAATACATTGTCGAGAAGCTAAAGAAAAGTTCAAGTTTTTACGGTGTATAAATTTCGTTACCTGACTTTCACTATTTTAATCATATTTCATTCGTAGTTTATGTTCCCACCTCCAAAAATACTAAGTTAAGAGTTGGCGTGATGTCAGCAATCTGCATGTCTTAAATTAACATAAAAATTTCATTTGAGGTGCATAAGGCTGTTGAATTTCAACTAAGCGAGTATCTGGAAGCTATATTACAATCTTCTTTAATTCAATTTTAATTTAATTTAATCTAATTTAATAATTAAATTTAATAAAATTTAATTCAATTTAATCTTAATTAAAACCTTCAACTGGCGAATGATCCTTGTGGTAACATCTGAAAGTCAACCGACTATTTTTACTGAAATTCAGATACTTGTATTACTGTGCAGTCTTTTTTCTGCAGCCGCAGTACCGCACATTTCAGATGCGCTCTTGACAAAGCTATCAGGTAGTCTCCAAGTCTAATTTTGATTTGTGAACGTTTTGGGTGTTCCTTTTCCAGTACTTAAAAAATTTTTATAAGAAAGTAGATTAAAGAAGTAGATTTCATTTCGAACTTTAAGAAATTCTGAAAGAGGGACATTGAGCAAGGATTTGTTCCAATCTGCAGGGTTGCCTATGAATACTTAAGATTTCTTTAAATAGAGGTGTTAATGGTTAATTCAATTTGCCAAAAGATATCTATTTTACTTGAATATCGTTTACAAATTTGAGGAAGTTAGGAATTTTTTAGAAATATTACATTGGTTTGGATTATCACTTTTTTCTTTTCTGAAAAATGGGATAATCTAAATAGATTGGTTCTTAATCAACCCAAAAAATTTGATCTTGACTCTATGATCTCTTTTCTTTATTTTCCATGTTCTGTGTACACAAATCTTGTCATAATTTTTTGAGGTTCTTTCAATTTTACAACTAATTAAAATATTAACCTGGTACTTATCATAAAATAAGATTGATAAAAGGGTTTATAAACAATATCATTTTTACAATTGATTAAAATGTTAACCTAGTACTTATCAAAAAATAAGGTTGCAAAAAGGTTTTATATATATTCAGGTAAAAGAAATTATACCTTCGTTGCCTACAAAAAATGGTATTCTCAGGAAGATGCCATATGGACAATATGTGCATTCTGTTATTATGTACCAGTGAGTGTTTTATTTACATTTTTAATTTGAGGTATAAGATAAAGGCCCCGGTTCGTAACCCCTGACGAGTTCGTGACCCAGCGAGCGTATAAATTGATTTTTTATATAATACAAAAGAATCTGTTGGCTGATTTGAATTTGTTTTCAAAGTAAAAATGAAAATGTACAAAACTTATACGAGATGATAGGCATTATTTCGCATTTATCAATTAGAAAGAAAACGTCGTGCTGTGCCCTCCACCGCAGCACAATGTACTTCCAGACCAGCTGACTATAAGATCAGCACTGAAATGACTCCATGAAACTTGACTCCATGTCGAAATACAATAATTTCTGAGTCGGTTACGAACGGGCACCGAAATATCAGCAGTAAAGCATCTGTAACCCCTCTGGCTGAAGCTCTTTAAAAAATTAAAATATGACACATATCGTTAAAACGCTGAGGTAGATCTTTACTTTAATTTATATTCTTAAAATATCTACACTAACTTTTACCTTTGATCAAAAACAAAGAATGAATGTGTCATTCAGAAATTGACTGTCCTCGAATCGATTGTGAGGCTAGTATACGAATTGACGCACTTGGCGTAATTTGCTGTTGACACCAGTTACTGTCAAATTTGACGAGTCTCAAAAAATCAACTTCTTCAAACAAAAGCTTAAAAATTGTAAAATTAATTGAATATAGCCTATAATCCCGAATTCACTTGCATTGATAAGCTGGTTACGAACCGGCTCATCATTGGGTTACAAAGTGGCTCAAAGGGGACTTTCGGGGGTTACGAACCCGCACATCGGGTATATTCGTTCAAACTCTCAATTATTTGATTAGTGCATCCTCAAACCTGCTTCTAATGACATTTTTGATTGAAAATGGATTTTTCTTTACGTAAGAAGAAAGTTTACTGCATTCAAATAGGGCTTGAGGCATTCGAATAGGATTTTATTCTTTCCAGCGCCTCAGTTGGTTACGAACCGAGGCCTTTACCTCAATAATTGAATACAATTAAAATTAAATTTCTTAATTGAATGTAAAAATATTTTACTATCTTATTATTGTCTCTTTGGACTAAATTCTGAATCTTGATATTTGGGTCTATGACTTTCTGTATAGTTTCCTAAAATCTATTATTAGCATTCTTCGAACAGATGCCTTTTACGAGGGTTCGGGACTAGTTATTCTCTCAAAAAATTTTTTGAATAATCGTTTTTTTAAGGGACTATATTAACTGTCAGTCGTCGACCGTCTCTCGTTTGCTACACTTCTTTTTTTTCTGAATTTTCTTCCCGGTGAAGAATTTTTCTCATAATTTGAAAAGTTTATATTCAAAAATTGTATTAATGTTTTTCTCTTTGAGAAACAAAAATCAACAAAATTAAAAATAAAATTAAAAAATAATTGAAATGTTTGTTCAATTAGTGTTGTGGGAAAGTGTTTGCAAAACATTAGATTACAATTTCTTGGATTTTATACGCATAAAGTTATATAAAAAATTATTTCATGAATTCTTATTTTCCGGTTTTTGTTAATATGGTTTCCAGTGTAATTGATCAAAATTTCGTGGAATGTGATTTTATGATAGATGTTACTGAAAGTCCGATATAGGGGTATTAAAGAATTTATTTAATTAGTAAAAAGTCAGAATGGATGCATTACAGAAGGGACTATTGATGGAATGCAAGTTTCATGGCTTTTTTTCAAAAAAGATATTTCAAATCAACAAGAAAATATGTTTTTGACATCGCCAAAGAGAGATAACAAAGAAACTTTCAATGAGAATAGCAATGAATGTAATAAATATTTTTAAATTTGGTTAGAAAAGGATGCCATGCACAGATACCCATAACTTTATAGTGTTTTCTATTTTAGAATAATAAAAAAAAATCTTCATAAAAAATTGAATTTCACATTGATCTTAAAGATTTTTGATTTTTATAAGAAAATGGAAAGATTGACCAAACAACATTTGATGATAAAAAATGTTTTATTCATACTTTTAGGTAATATTTGAATTTCATTATTATATGTTTCAATTATTTATAACTGTAGTTATCCTATAAATTGCTCCTGATAAGGAAGTCTATATTGGTTTCGAAACAAGTTGGTCCCCAGTAGTATAAAAAAGACTGAAAAAAGAAAGAGTTTTTACTCTTTCCTTTTCCTCCTCTAGATTCATTTCTAAAACTATGAGGTATCAAATCGTTCCACATTTAGAGCCTCTCATAACTCTTGTATCTTTGGTTTACTGGTATTACCAGCGGCGTAGCCAGGGGGGAGGGGCTTGGGGTTGAATCCCCCCACCCGAAATTTTAGAACCCTGTATACTAGGGTGGCAAGAAAGAATTTGTTGCTGTTATTGTCTCACTTCCCTATTTTCTTTCATTTTGCTTAAAAATAAATTTTCAATTCATAAATTAAAAAAAAGTTTAACTCGTGGCTCAAGGCCTTCAAACGCCATAAAGTGTAAATTTTTGTTGTTTTGTAAATTGACAAATGATTTACGTAAAAGCAATGAGGATGACAACAAAATGATGATTGGCATCACTGAAATTAATTTAACTCTAATTTTGAGCAGAATATCACCCCTAATACCTAAATTATTCCTTATAAAAGTTGAAATGTGTGCAAGTGATAGAAAACTGCCTTTGAACATTTAAAAGATACCCCTTTTTGGCTTCTTTTAGAATTGTTCACATGATTTTTAATAATAAAAGTCCTAGGGTAAATTCAGAAATATTGTTGAAATATTACTTAATATTTTAAATAATTTAGTGACAATTTGACTTCCGATTTTGGGCCTTTATTACAAAAATGGTAAAATACCGTGTTTTTAATAAAAGGGCGTAACTGTTTTACTAAGATTTCAGAAAATTAAGCTGGGACATATTAAACAGTAATATCACCTCATGCAAACTAGGGTACTATCCTCAAGAGGCAATAACTCTTTTCTGTTAAGAATACAGGTATAAAGTTATATGCGATCTCTTTTTTATTTTTAGACTCAACTCTTAAGATACTTAAGTTTTTGAACATATCGGCATCGCAACTCACAATTAAAATTAGAAAACGCTTTATTTAACAGAATCACCTCTGATAAATAAAAAATCACACCTTGAAGAGTCTAAGTTTCTTGAAATTCAGTTTGATAAAGCATTTTCTAATTCTTAGTTGTGATGCAGATCCATTCAAAAACCTAAGCACATACTTAAATAATTGCATCTGAAAATATAGAAGAAACAAGATATAACTTTCTGTTCTTTACAGAGGGTACTTATTTCCTTCTAAGGGTAAGTATTCAAGGCCGAAAATATCTAGGGTATATAAAAAAAAGTACATTATGAATTTTCAACCTCCTATAGAGCGTGATTTTTTCACTTTTATGAAATACAAAATTCTGAATAAAATTGGGGTGAAATTATTTCCAGAGATAAATACCAATATTTTATTGTCATGCTTATCGCTTTTACGCAGAAGTCATCCGTAATTTTTGGAAAAAAATTTCCTATTAATTCTAAGATTATGGCGAATTTTTCATATATATAGTTTTTGCTAATGAACAATAATGAAAAATTAGAAATTGAAAAAAAAAATTTCGCCTTATTCAGTGTTTTTTAAAAATGTGCAAAAAACATGTTTTTTTATTGATTTACGTGCATACATTTTGAAAAAAATTGATCATGTCGAACCTGTAATTTCTCCAGCTCGAACGTAAGAAACATGTTATTACATTGTTTCCTCAGAAAAATTTGATTTTCCTATTTTAATGATTTTGGGATTTTGCACGAATTTGAAATTTTCTAAATTGGGAAAATTTCATTTCAATTTATAACTTTTTATTATTATTCATCAGCAAAAACTGTACATATACAAAATTTGCCGTAACTTATGAACCACTGGGAAGTTTTTTCTCAATTTCCAAATGAAAAAGAGAACAAAAGATATAACTCGATTTAAAAAACTATTTTTTCACTTTTATCGGATGTCAACCCACAAAACTGTTATCAACCCCGTACGGTGACGAAGGGGAAGTAACCTAAGTAATGGGAGAGGGGAGACGACGAGAAAGGGGGAAGTAACTCAAGTATCGGGGGGGGGGGGGGTGTGAGGTGATGTGGTTTTGTTCCTTTAGGAAGAGGGGGTGCTAGGAGTCCGGACACCGGACAGCCAACGGACGTTGCTGTGGGTCCGGAACGATCCCACCGGCCTAAAGAACCAGGCGGCGGGAGGTCGTCCCAGGTGACCGCTTTTTTTTTTTTTTTTTTTAGTCGGGAGTCCGCGGTGTTAGGGGCGCGCGCGCGGGGTGCCTAAAAGTGGAGGTTACGCCGGTGGGGCCCCGATTTAGGTGAGCCAGGACGGAATCGCTTGCCCGGCGGCGAGCCCAGGAGGGGAGGGGAGAAGGTCTCAGGGGACCCGATGGCCGCTGGCACGTGTGGGAGCTCCGGGTGCCGCACGACCCGGGGAGGAGGGGAAACAAGACGCGGTTCTAAGCTGAAACGCGGGACGCGGAGAGTAAGCGGTTCGCGTGGCCCGACTGGTCGGCGAGCGCGGAGATCACGAGTCCCGGGGAGTTCGCGGATAACAGCGCGTAAGGCCCACGCGCCTACGTGGAACAATTCGGGGGCAGCGGGATCGTGAAGTTAGGCGGCCAACCGGGCGGCCTCTGCTTGCCGCCTCCTG
>JAUMHM010086870.1:0-10703 GCA_032362435.1 Melikaiella ostensackeni
ATAAAGATATATTGAGAACGAGCAATGTTCTCATACCAATAAATCTAGTATCTCATAATTATTACAAGTCCGACACTTTCTTTTCTCTGTATTCTTATACTGCTGGGGACCAACATGTTTCGAAGCCAATTTAGACTTCCTCATCAGGAGTAATTTATAGACAACTACAATTATAAATCCTGAAACATGTTTGAATTAAATTCAGATATTGCCTAAAAATAAAAATAAAGAAATTAATATCAAATGCAGTTTGGTCAATTTTTTAATTTTCTTGATCATATCAAAAATCTTTAATGCATCAAAATGAAATCTAATTTGTCATGGAAAATTTTGTGTACTAGAAAAGAACACCCAAATAGTTCCCAAATGAAAAACAGACTTCGAAACTACCCAATTTTACCGCTCATCAGACAAATGTACAATAAATGTACAACAGAAAGAAACAAGAGGGGAAAAAAGGGAGAGTCAAACAAACCAACCTCTCACTCTTTCTTTTTTCCGTTTTTTATACTACTGGGGACCAACATGTTTCGAAGTCAGTTTAGACTTTCTCATCAGGTACAATTTATAGGAAAACTACAGTTATAAATCATGGAACCTATTTTAATTAAATTCGAATATTACCTAAAAATAAAAATAAAGAAGTGAATATGATATGTTGATTGGTCAATTTTTCTGTTATCTTATTCATATCAAAAATCTTTAAGATCGAAATGAATTCTGCGAAAATTTGTTGGGTACGAAAAAAACACCCAAGAAGTTCATCAATAAAAAATGGACGTCGAAACTACCCACTTTTATGGCTCATTAGAGACAAATGTACAATAAATATAAAAGAAAAAAAAATACGGAGAAAAAGAAAGAGTCAACCAAACCAACCTCTCTCTTTCTTTTCTCTGTATTCTTATACTGCTGGGGACCAACATGTTTCGAAGCCAATTTAGACTTCCTCGTCAGGGGTAATTTATAGGAAAACTACAGTTATAAATCATGAAAACTATTTTAATTATATTCAAATATTACCTAAAAATGAAAAAAAATCAATATCAAATGTTGTTCGGTCAATAATTCTATTTCCTTATTAATATCAATAATCTTTAAAATCGAAATGAATTATACTTTCTTATGAAAATTCTGTGTGTACTAAGAAAAACACCCAAAAATTTCATGAATCAAAAATAGACTTTGAAACTACCCATTTTTATGGCTCATTAGAGACAAATGTACAATAAATGTACAAAAAAAAAAGAGAGGGAGGAAAAATAAGATCAACCAAACCAACCTCTCACTCTTTCTTTTCTCCGTTTTTTATACTACTGTGGATTAACATGTTTCGAAGCCAATTTAGACTTCCTCAACAGAGGTAATTTATAGGAAAACTACAGTTATAAATAATGTAACCTACTTTTATTAAATTCAAATACTACTTAAAAATAAGAATGAAGAAATTAATATCAAATTTTGTTTGGTCAATTTTTCTATTTTCTCATTTATATCGAAAATCTTTAAAATTGAAATGAAATCTACTTTCTTATAAAAATTCTTTGTGTACTAAGAAAAACACCCAAAAAGTTCATAAATCAAAAATGGACTTTGAAACTACCCACTTCTATCGCTCATTAGAGACAAATGTACAATAAATGTACAAAAAAAAAGGAAGAAGCAGAAGAGTTAACCAAACCAACCTCTCGCACCTTCTATTCTCCGTTTTTATACTACTGGTGACGAACATGTTTCGAAGCCAATTTAGACTTCTTCATCAGGGGTAATTTATAGAAAAACTACAGTTATTAATCATGAAACCTATTTTAATCATATTCAAATATTACGTAAAAATAAAAATAAATTAATTAATATCAAATGTTGTTTGGTCAATTTTTCTGTTTTATTATTATTATCAAAAATCTTTAAGATCGAAATGAAATCTATCTTCTCATGAAAACTTTTGTGTACTAAAAAAGAACACCCAAAAAGTTTCCAAATTAAAAATAGACTTCGAAACTACCCACTTTTACGGCTCATTATCATCAGAGAGAGAAAAAGAAAGAGTCAACCAAACCAACCTCTCACTCTTTCTTTTCTCCGTTTTTTTATACTACTGGGGATTAACATGTTTCGAAGCCAATTCACACTTTCTTATGAGAGGTAGTTTATAGGAAAGCTACAGTTATAAATAATGTAACCTATTTTAATAAAATTTAAATATTACTTAAAAATAAAAATGAAGAAATTGATATCAAATGTTGTTTGGTCAATTTTTCTATTTTCTCATTTATATTAAAAATCTTTAAAATCGAAATGAAATCTACTTTCTTATGAAAATTCTTTGTGTACTAAGAAAAACACCTAAGAAGTTCATGAATCAAAAATGGACTTTGAAATTTTCCACTTTTATGGCTCATTAGAGACAAATGTTCAATAAATGTACAACAAAAAAGGGCAAGAAGAAGAAGAGTTAACCAAACGAACCTCTCGCACTTTCTATTCTCCGTTTTTATACTACTGGAGACCAACATGTTTCGAAGCCAATTTAGACTTCCTCATCAGGGGTAATTTATAGGAAAACTACAGGTTTAAATAATGTAACCTATTTCAATTAAATTAAAATATTACTTAAAAATAAAAATAAAGAAATTAATATCAAATGTTGTTTGGTCATTTTTTCTGTTTTCTCATTTATATCAAAAATCTTTGAAATTGAAATGAAATCTACTTTCTTATGAAAATTCTTTGTATACTAAGAAAAACACCCAAAAAGTTCATGAATCGAAAATGGACTTTGAAACTACCCACTTTTATGGCTCATTAGAGACAAATGTTCAATAAATGTACAACAAAAAAAAGAGGGAGAAAAAGTAAGATCAAACAAATCAACCTCTCACTCTTTCTTTTCACCTTTTTTTATACTACTGGGGACCAACATGCTTGGAAGCCAATTTAGACTTCCTCATTGAGGATAATTTGTAGAAAAATTACAGTTATAAACCATAAAACCTATTTCAATTAAATTCAAATATTACTTAAAAATAAAAATACAGAAATTAATGTCAAATGTTGTTTGGTCAATTTTTCTATTTTCTTATTTATATCAAAAATCTTTATAATCGAAATGAAATCTACTTCCTTATGAAAATTCTTTGTGTACTAAGAAAAACACCCAAAAAGTTCATAAATCAAAAATGGACTTTGAAACTACCCACTTTTATGGCTCATTAGAGACAAGTGTACAATAAATGTACAACAAGAAGAAAAAAGAGGAAGAAAGAGAAAGAGTCAACCAAACCAACCTTTCACTTTTTCTTTTCTCCGTCTGTTTTATACCACTATGGACCAACATGTTTCGAAGTCGATTTAGACTTTCTCATGAGGGGTAATTTATAGGAAAGTTATACATTTTCAAATAATGAAACCTATTTTAATGAAATTGAAATATTACGTGCTTAAGTCTCCTAAAACTATTTAAGAAAGAAAAACGTAAATATTTTAATAAACAAAAAAGTTGTTAATTTTTTTTTGAGACTTTGAAAAAATCATGAATTTCAATCTTCAAGTGCTTTATTTGTCAAGCGAATTTTAGGCAACGGGAAACTTTCAGTAAGAAAGTTGTTGAGTAAAGTTCAAGGAAGTTTTCTGAAAAGTGTTAGCTCAGTCGGATTAATGGTTAAAAAATTATGAATGTTTCAAATTGCTAGCGGCAATCTTGACGCTGCCCTATGCATGTGCCTCTTGGGCTACGAACTTGTTGCAGCGAACGATATGAAGGTCAAGTCGGATACTAAACAATTAATAATAGCAACCGTTTGCAGTTCTCTTCTAAAATATACTATAAATCAAGCGAAAAAACAGTGAATGGATTATTTTTTAGAATAGCTGCAAAAATATTTTTTTTGAGAGAGGCTTACTTTAGTTAATACCCTATGAATTTAAGAAAGAATTTCAGAATGAATCAGGGTGGAAGAAGAAATAGTCATGAAGAGTTATGGATTAAAAATATAAAAAAATGTTTCAGAAATCAGGTACGATTGGAAACCGTTAATAAAAATTTTAAATAAACCTTTATCATAAATGTAAGATTTTAGGACTAATTTGTATTCTTGGCTTATCGACTAATTCTTTTATTGAATTATTTGTAGATAGCCTAGAGTAATATTTTTTTCTCTAATTCGCAAAAAAGTGCTAGTTTTTCCACCTGTTTTCTGTGTAAAAAGTGATCAACTTGTCGATGACGTGGCGCATGCACAGTGTCGACCTTTCCGGGCAACGGTGAAAAAAGTAGACAGACGCAGTGAAAAAAGTAGACGGACGCAGTGAAAAAAGTAGACGGACGCAGCGAAGAAAGTGACGCACAATGAAAAAAGTAAATAAAGTGCGCACTACTGAACGAACCCTGTGGCCTGCTTCAGTAAGTGAAGGTGAATTCACAACTTTTGCGTTGTATCTAATTCCACCACCCCTAACCTTCTTGACCTATTGACGAAGAAAATGTTTCAGTTTGCAAGAAATTTTTGTGTGCTTTTTTTGTGTTTGGGCAAATGAAGACTTGAATATGTTCAAGAAAAGATTTTAAATAAACAGCCTTTATAGAAGTTGACAGGTAGATGACGCGAAAGTCGGGTTAAATTAACGGAATTTAAAATGTTTTTAAAATCCTTCATTACATTTTATAAAACTTAACAAATTGTTCGGAGAACATTATTTAGAGGAAACAGGGGCTAAATTCACTTGAAGTAAAACTGTTTATTGCAATTATTTTAACCGTCATGTTTTATTTCTTGGTTTTATTGGCAGATTATGTGAAAAGTGAAATAAAATACGTGTTTCCATTTCGAGCACAATCCTATTGCCAGTGCGATAGGAATTTTGGCACGTATTCGTAAAAATTAAAAAGATTAGAACGAATTGAAACTAAACCTGAATATGTGGAGATTATCTGCAGGATTTTGACAAAAGTTTCAAAGGAAAAATGCGAAAGTCAAGAAATTTCCAAATCATTAAAGCATTCGTTATAAATGTTTTTCTTGATGGGAAAGTGGATGTTTATGACAATTCCGAATAATTTTTTAACCATTAATCCGATTGAGCTAAAACTTTTCAGAAAACTTTTTTGAGCCTTAATCAACAATTTTCTCACTGGAAGTTTTTCCTTGCTTGAAATTCGCTCGATAAATAAAGCGCCTGAAGGTTGAAATTGATGATTTTTGCAAATTTAAAAAAAAAATTAACAACTTTTAGGTTTATCAAAATAATTACGTTTTTCTTTGTTGAATAGTTTCAGGAGACTTGACCATGTAATAAAGTATTAATTAAATCAAAAAATTCTGAAAAATGCCTAAGTTAGCGGGAGTTGAAGTGAAAAATGATTTAATTTTTTTGTTTTCAAAAAATCTACTTCTTACCAATTACTTCAAAAGTCACAAAACCTACAAATTTTTGCGAGAGGAAAAAAAGATGCTCTTTGAAATTCTCTATAAGTATCAATCCTTAAATTTTAAAGTCTATTTTGATTTGTAAACTTTTCGTGTGTTCTTTTTTAGTACTCAAAGAATTATCCTAAAAAAGTAGATTTCATTTCGATCTTTGAGAAATTTTTTATTTTTCATTTTCATTTTCTATGGTTGTCAATTCTCTTTTCACTTGCAATAGTACTAAAATATGTACGAATATATAATACTTATTTCATAATAGGCTTATTTATAGTACAAGTTCCCCTATAGGAAATCCAGTGGACTCCCGCATTGAAAATTGCACATAAATAATCCCTCTCAGTGGATATAAAACCTTGTAGGAGAATCTGATAATGGACTAGCATTTGGAAATAAATATCATGTGGATTCTCAAATGAGACCCCATACGGAATTCCAAATGGAAACATTTTTGGTAAAGAGGAACGATAAAATCAGAAGCGGACTGACATTTTACCAACCGACTCAATAAAAGTGTCGCAGATCGGCCCTAAAAGCGGTTCTACGCAATTTTTAAAAAAATATTCCAAAATATTTCAAAAAGTTTGAAAAGTTTCCAGGAATTTCAAAATATTTTAATTATTTCAAGAAATTTTTAAAGCTTTGAAAAGTTTTAAAGAAAGTTTAAAAGATTTTAAAGTTTTTAAGGCAGTTCAAAGAATTTCACAATAATTAATTAAGGGATTTGATATTATTCCTGAGTTTTTGGAGGGTTTTAAGAGACTGGATTTTTTAATTGGTTGCAAAAAATTTCCTAAACTTTATAAGGATTTTGAAGGAATTCATAGGATTTAAAAGGTTTTAAGGTATTTTTAATGATTCCAAGGAATTTCAGACAGTGTCAAAGATTTCACAGAATTTTTATGGGATTTCAAGGGATTTATAAGGGATTTCAATAGATATAAAAAAGACACTGACTAGTGTTACGGAATTTTCCGTAAGACTAACCCGGCCAAGTATAGCGTTAGGGCTATAGTTACGGAAGATTCCGTAACTTTAGCCCTGAATGGAAAATTCTACTGTTACGGAAAATTACGTAACGGTAGATAGTTCTCATAAAAAATTGCTAAACATTTTATGATGTTTCTACACATTCCCTGGAATTTCACGAGAATCAAGGGATTTCAAAGATTTGAAGACATTTTCAAATATTTTAGGGGATTTTACAGGATTTCATACATTTCATGTGGTTGTAAAGAATTTCCTTGAATTTCGGAAGATTTGGAAGGATTTCATAAAATTAAAAATATTCTGAGATATTTTAGAAGGTTTCAAGGGATTTCAGAAGATTTCCGAATATTTTAAAGGATTTTTAAGGAATTTCAATTAATTTTAAAAGCACTCAATAACGTATTTTATTAAATTTCCCAGGATCTCTAAGGATTTCATAGGACTTCAAATATTTCAAGGGATTTTAAGGAATATCATTAGATTTCATGGAATTTTGCAAAATTTTCTAGAATTTTAATGGATTTGAAAGAATTTATTTATAAGAATTGAGGGATCTCAAAGAATTTCAAAGATTTGAAGATATTTTGAAATATTTAGAGATTTTTCCGAAGATTTTAAAGAATTTTGAATATTTTGGGATACTTTATAAGATTCCAAAGGATTTCATAGGATTTACAAATATTTGAAAAGGTTTTAAGAAATTCTAACAGATTTCGAGGGATTTTATCAAATTTCCGAGGATTTCAGTAATTTTAAGGGATTTTAAAGTCACTCAATGAAGTATTTTAATGAATTTCCCAGGATTTCAAAATATTTCACAGTTCTTCAAATATTTCTAAGGATTTCAAAGAATTTCAAGGAATATCATCTGATTTCATGTATTTTCGCGGGATTTTAAAGAATTTTTGTAATACTTGAATGGTTTTCAAACAATTTATTCACAAGAATGAAGGGTTTTCACAAATTTGAAGAGATTTTGAAATATTTCAAGGTATTTCCAAAGATTTCAAAGAATTAAAAATATTTTGGGATATTTTAGAAGGTTTCAAGGAATTTTATAGGATTTCCGAATATTTTAAAGGATTTTTAAGGAATTGCAATGGATTTTAAAGGATTTTATAAAATTCATGAGGATTCTAATAATTTCAAGGGATTTTAAAGGCATTCAATAACGTATTTTATTAAATCTCACAGGATCTCTAAGGATTTCATAGGACTTCAAATATTTCAAGACATTTCAAGGAATTTCAAGGAATATCATCAGATTTCATGTAATTTTGCTGAATTTCCTATAATTTCAATGGATTTGAAAGAATGTATTCACAAGAATTAAGGGATTTCAAAGAATTTCAAATATCTGAAGAGATTTTGAGATATTTCTAGATATTTCTAAAAATTTTAAAGAACTTTAAATATTTTGGGATATTTTATAAGATTCCAAAGGATTTCATGAAATTTACAAATATTTAAAAAGATTTTTAGGAAATTTTAACGGATTTCAAGGGATTTTATCCAATTTTCGAGGATTTCCATCATTTTTAGGGATTTTAAAGAAACTCAATAACGTATTTTAATGAATTACTCAGGATGTCTAAAACTTTCATAGGATTTCAAATATTTCAAGGGAATTCTTTTTTTTAATGGATTTCAAGGAATGTATTCACCAGAATTGAGGGGTTTCAAAGAATTTACAAGATTTGAAGAGCTTTTGAAATATTTCTAGTTATTTCCGAAGATTTTAAAAAGTATTAAATATTTTGGGGCATTTGATAATATTCTAAGGGATTTCATAGGATTGACAAATATTTAAAAAGATTTTTCAGAAGTTTCAACGAATTTCAAGAAATTTTATCAAATTTCCTCGGATTTCAATGATTTTAAGAGATTTTAAAGGGTCAAAAGAACATATTATTTTAATTGGTTTCCCAGGATTTTCATAGATTTCATATTATTTTAAATATTTCAAGGGCTTTCAAGAAATATCAAGAGATTTCATGTAGTTTTGTTAGATTTCAAGGGATTTCATAATGTTTTAATGGATTTCAAGGAATTTATTCACCAGAATTGAGGGATTTCAAAGAATTTACAAGATTTTAAGAGCTTTTGAAATATTTGTAGGTATTTCCAAAGATTTTAAAGAGTCTTAAATATTTTGGGGCATTTTATAATATTCTAAGGGATTTCTTAGGATTTACAAATATTTGAAAAAAATTTCAAAAAATTTCAACAGATTTCAAGAGATTTTATTAAATTTCCGAGGATTTCAATAATTTTAAGGGATTTTAAAGGCTCAAAATAAAATATTATTTTAATTGATTTCCTAGGATTTTTGAAGATTTCATAGGATTTCAAATATTTCAAGGGATTTTAAGAAATTTCATAATGTTTTAATGGATTTCAAGGAACTCATTCACCAGAATTGAGGGATTTTAAAGTATTTCCAAGATTTGAAGAGATTTTGAAATATTTCTAGGTATTTACAAAGACAATAAAGATTTCAAGGAATTCTATCAAATTACCGAGAATTACAATGATTTTATGGGATTTTAAAGGCACTGAATAACGTTTTTTAATGAATTACCCAGGATCTCTAAAACTTTCGTAGGATTTCAAATATTTCAAGGGATTTCAAGGAATATCAAAGATTTCATGTAGTTTCATAGGATTTCAAGGGATTTCATAATATTTTAATATATTTCAAGAAATTTATTCACCTGAATCCAAAGATTTTAAAGAAGCTTAAATATTTTGGGACATTTTATGATATCTTAAGGGATTTCATAGGATTTACACATATATAAAAAGATTTTTAAAGAAATTTTAACGGTTTTCAAGAGATTTCATCAAATTTCCAAGGATTTCAATAATTTTAAGAGATCTTAAAGGCACTCAACGTATTTTAATGAATTTCCCAGCATCTCCAAAGCTTTCATAGGATTTGGAATATTGCAAGAAATTTCATAATATTTTAATGGATTTCAAGGAATTTGTTCACCAGAACTGAGGGATTACAAAAGATTTGCAAGATTTGAAAATTTTTTCAAACATTTCAAGGTACATATTTCCAAAGATTATAAAGTATCTTAAATACTTTGGGATATTTTAGAGGGTTCAAAGGAATTTTCAATAGATTTCAAGAATTTGAAGGAATTTCAAGGTATTTTAAAGCTTTTAGGACATTTAAAAATATTCCAAGGAGTTTTCAAGAGCTTTAAAAAATTTCAAGGGATTTCAAAACATTTCAAAGGATTTGAAACATTTTACGGTATTTTGAAAGATCCTAAAAGATTAAAAAAATGTCAAGCAATTCCCAAGGATCTTGATGATTTTTAGGTATTAAAAAAATTGCATACTGTTGTAAAGGATTTTGGAAGATTTTAAAGGATTTCATAGGATCTATAAGATTTTAGTATATGTATTTGAAAATATTCCAAGGGATTTTTAAGGGATTTTAACGGAATTAATCAGATTTCTGAGGATTTCAATGACTTGAAAGGATTATTAAAAGCTACCAATGTATTTTAATAACTTTTCCTAGATTTCAGGTAATATCAGAAATCATGAAATTTCACGGTTTTTTCAAGGGATTTTTTTGAATTTCAGCGGACACTGTAAAGATTCAAAATGATTTTATAATATTTCAAGGGGTATCAATGAATTTCATAAGATTTAAGTAATTTTAATAGGACTTCCAACATTTTAAGGGTTTTTATTTATTTATTCTTATTTTAAGAGCCGTTACGAGCGGCCCTCGATGTCTTCCGGCCCATCCCATAGTGGGGCAAAAAAACGTCCGTGGACAAATTGATTTGAATTGATTTTAAATTTTTTGTTCACATGATAATTATGATCCGAATTAAACGCTTTTTTAATGAAACCTAATCAAATTCCGCATCGAACCGTCATGGCAAATTTTTGAAAATTAATTTCTTTAGAAATTAATAACAAAAATTAAAATTAATTTTTTTTTACTTTTGAAGTGTACTGGTTTTTAACAAATACTTCGATTCATTTAAAAATACCTAAAAGCATGAAAAAACTATCCAAAAAAGATGTCCAATAGCAACACGAATGTTTAAAAATATCTTGAATTTGCTATAAACGAATACACTCGAACTCCAATATAAGGATAGTTTCGGGAATTGCTTCGCACTGACCTTGCCCCTAAATCAGATCTCTCGAAACGTAAACCGTCAGGGGCGTCACTAAAAACTAAAAACGAACTGACACATGTGCTGACAGCTGATGGAATTATTCACTGCGGTACTTCCCCCTTTTATCGCTCCGCTA
>JAUMHM010086871.1:0-10701 GCA_032362435.1 Melikaiella ostensackeni
AATCGAAACCACACACAAAGATAGATGTACACAATACGGCGTCACTTCAACAAATGTCAAGCTATCAAGCCGAAAATGCGACAAAACGTCAATGACATTTCTGCCAACACAACAAAAAAAGAAGAATTGAAATCGGCCGAACAAGAGCGCCACACGGTGACGAAACCTAAAACTTTTTGATCAAGGTGGCAATGTCAGTCCCACCAAACTGCGGTCATTCAAAGGAAAATATGAAAATAAAATCAGAACCGAAGGAGTCATCTTTGGTTTGTGCTGTATACTGAGGAGAGCATAAGCCTCTTTTAAATTGGTATTTGGGATGGAAAAAAACCTTTAGGTTTCTTAGACCAACATATGTTACAAGAGTTTCCAAACATTTTCACCAGTTTTCTGAAATTTCCATAAGTTTCCTAAAGTTTTGAAAATTGTCCATAAGATTCCCAAAGTTTCCATTAATTTCTAAAAGTTTGAAGCATTTCCAAGAATTTTCAAACATTTCCATTAATTTTCAAGAATGTGCATAAGTTTCTCAAAGTTTCTATAAATTTTCAAACGTTCCATAAATGTTCGGCAATTTCCTAAAAATCATAAAGTTACGAAATTTTTAAAAATAGAAATACAAATTCAAAAAATAAGGCTCTTCAAAAATTAGCTTTTACTGTGCGTAATTCGAAAATTATAATAAAACTTGATTTAAAGCACAAAATGAATTTCAAAATATTCTATATGAAAAGTGCTTGTTGAAGGGAGTGCAAAGGGTCTCAAGAAAAAAATTTGCTGGTGTTATTGAATTTACATTTTTACCTCAAGGAAGAAATATTCATGTGATACTATTTTAGGTATCTCTGTGGCTTTTTTAATCGAGATTGGCGTTATGCAGGTACACTCGCGGGCAGTGCATAATTTAGCGAGTAATTAAATTAAAATATTGTTCATGTATTGCATAACTCGAATCCGCTCTTTGAATTGACAATAACATTTAGTAGTACAATCATTACACAATATCAGTTAGCGATATTGGCATTATATAATTTTATGCATAATGGCATTATATAAATATTATATAATGCAATAGTTAATTATTATATGAAATTTAATTGAAGTGTAGTGAAATTGAGAGTGAAATATAGCTCTTTCATTCATATAATAATAATTGAAAAATGTATGAACAAAATTATTGTCTTGGTTTACAGTTTCTACATATTTAATATGGTATAGTGAAGAAGTATTCATATATTTTGGAATTCTGGAAAGATATGATAACTTTTTTTCATGCAGTAACTTCCTTAATGCTGAATAGCAACATTGCTTTCAATTATGTGAATATTTTTTACTCATGTATGGCAGCCAGTTGAACTGGACAGAAAAAAAGTAAAAGAACTTGCGTGAGTATGATTAATCGAGCAGTCAAAGCTTGTATGGAGCGTTTCATTGACAAAACGGTAGTTCAGCATTGGTATATGAGAGAACATTGCTGAGAGATTTCGATCGCGTAACCGATATGACTTTTTTCTCTACTCGAGATAAAAATACTTTCAGAAACGAAATTGAATTTTTCTAAAAAGAAAGACCTTCCGTCTTCTTGTTGTCATACTGCAGAACAAATACTGGAAATAATTTATCGTTTTTCGCAGACAGGTAGAGAAGAGGCGTATAAAATTTAAAATAAAACATTCTGCACTGGAAAAATATCTGCTTTTCATTTTCGATGATGAAAATTTTAATCAAGCAAAAGATATAACTATAATTTTGGGCTTTGAAAATGATTGAAGTTCACAATATAATAAAAGTTTTATTGATAATCACAGGTACACAAAAAAAGTGTCATGGCCACTGAACTAGACCACCATACCTATACGTTTTTGGGTTCGCCGAATCTAAATCTGGTGTCAGATTTGTTCTATTACGTCCGGATTTTGAGGAAATGAGCCTTTTTGCCCATTTTTTAATAACAACATAGGGTGCGCACCTAACGTTCTAGAATCTTCTAGTACGGCTCAAATTAAAGGTTGAACCTTGTACCTTATGGTGATTATGTTGAAAAAATTAGTTCCGTCGCCTATCCTAAGTGGTTTATTGCCTATGAATTGAAAGAGTGCATTCTGTATGATTATGCATATTGGCATTTTTCTATTTGTTTTAGTAATTTGAGACATTCGTATATCTACTGCTTCAGTTGGAGTAATCTATTTGCGGTAACGTAACGACAGTTCATCGTTCGGTCTTGTGTAGCCTAGAATTAGAAATGCATTTCTAATTCTGTACCGCAGGTCACATTCGACCCTGTTGGTGCCTCTGAGACTATTTGCAATAGGAGGTTGGGAGTTCTGTTTTGTTTTTTATTTCCTGAAATTTACAAATTCGATTAACATTGACGAATTTATTTCAGCCAAGAATGTTCTGAAATCATATACTTTCGCCAAATAATATTAGTTGCACAATATTTGACGGTGAAAAAAATACAAAATTGTATTTAAGTTTTATTCAAATTCCAAATAAAGATAAACTAAGATGAAGGTATGGTCTTCAAAAAATATGCGAAGCACTGAAGAAACATTGAATATCGAATGTCACTATTAATACTACGATTGGCAAGAGTAATGAGGCTCATCCGATAGTACAAAAGGATTTAATCACCATCTGTGACAGCTGTCACGTTTCAATTTGTATTCGACTGCTACATTAGACTGATAAATAAGGTAGCTGCAAATATGAATACACTTCTTTCATTTAAATAGAATACTTTTTCTGTAGGTCATTGAAATATGTGAATATACAACGATGGACATACATGTAATTATTCATTACTATTTGAAGATCGCATCACAATATACGAGTACATTCATTTATGAAACTTTATTACTATCTTTATTTTTACCTTTATTACCTTTATTTTACCTTTATTTTATCTTTGTTTTATATGTATTTTGCACCTCAAGAAATGTTTTTTAGGGTGGGAGGCAATTGAGATAATAGACTCATTTACCTAGGCATTATTTCAAAAAGTTATATGAACTTATGTTACAGCATAGTTTGTCCGGAAAATAGAACTTTTATTTTTAATAAAATTTTCGATTATTAAAACAAAAAATATGTGTCTCATTAAAAAATTGTGTTAGAAAACTTGTAGATATTTTTAAGATTAATAACTTTGCTTTTTCAAATTTTCACTTATTTTGCATAGTTTGACCGGAAAAAACATGTTTTATTTTGATTAACAAATGGGTGCCTACCATCTTCAAAACGTTTTTTAAGGGTTCATATACCTAAAGAAATTAAATTGCTTGTGACACGATTTGCACAATTCACTTAAAAAATGGTCGCGATCCGCCGTACTATAAGCGTAAATAATAAAAAATAAAGTTCCGATCATAACTGATTATTTAAATGTAGTTGTTTGTATACTTGTATTTTTCCTTCCGCTTCAGGAAAATATCATAATTTTCATTCAATTACAATTTACAAAAGCTCACTCTATTCCTTGAAAGGTTTCTTACAATTTTATTTGCTACGTTTTTATCAAACATTATTTAGGAAACTGTTCAGTTGAAAAAATGTCTAACCGAAAACAATTGGACGTCTAATTTCTAGATGAAATAATTTGCATAAAAAGGTGATGAACATAATCGTGAAGTACTCTTTAAAAAATAGAATGAGCTTTTGAAAATTAAAATAAAATGTAAATTACAACTTTTTTCTAAAGCTGAAGAAAAAGTACAAATATGCAAATAATCACATTAAAATAAATAATTATGACCTCAACTATTTTTTTATTACTTGCGCATGAGTTTCTCTTCTGAAATTTGTTGCAATAATTAATGGGCCTTTCATCGACAATTTTATAAATCAAGCTCAATATTAAGTAATTTGATCGGAACTTGACTGTACACCTAGAAACAGTTGTCTCGAAACAATAGCATCGTGACAAAAATGGTTGATTTGTGTTTAATGAGGTCAGTTTATTTTTAGCGGGGTGAAAGTACTTTTACTCCGGTGTTTCAGGGGCAAGAGTGATTTTAGCGGTTTCAAAATGGTACCTTCGGTGGCGCCATCTGACACAGTTTCGGAGAAGCCTTTAGTCAGTTTCAAAGTGACAGGCTTTTCTGGAGCAGTCTTTGGCGTACAATGTTTACATAATGTTATTTCGTTAATCAGTCACAAATCGACTCACTTTTGAAACGCTTCACGGTCATTTTAAAACTCTCATCTTTAATGCGGTTTTTGCAAAAAGTATCGTGTGCATTATGGGACGAAAACGGTGATTTGAGACTGGTGTGATTGCTGCTCGGGCGGCAAACTTCACACTCGTCTCAAATCAGCTGCTTTTTTCCTTTGTTGCACAAAATATTATTTTTACAGAAACATAATTATTTGGTTGCAAGATTAGATGAAATTTGTCGCAAAACGATAATATTTTCTGCGAAAAGATTCTTTTTGAAACAAATGAAAATCCCCTAAACCTTATATTTGAAAGGAAATTCCATTTGTGTCAAGAAACATCTTTTTGACACAAAACAAGACATTTCTCTGAGTGGAAGAATAATGTTTAATTTTTTGATGTCCCAAGCTGAAATGCTTCAGGGAAAATCGTTTTTCAAAATATTAAATTAGCTTTGCTAGCAGTTCACTTTCTAAGTAAATATCTCAAAGTTTTTATAACTAATTTATCCAAATAAAACTGAACATTTTTATTCGTAACATCTTGTGGTGGAAATGTTAACATTTAGAAACGGCAAAGCAGAAATTGGAAGAGGTCGTTAAAGTAATCGAGGGAAATCAAAGGATTGAAATAAATTTCACCTACTTTCAAAATATTTCAAATATTTCAAGGTTTTTTGATTGCATTCCATTGATGGCCACCTAAGTACTTAAGTTAATATTGAACGATGTACTAGAATAAAATAAATAACTAGTAGGTATATTGATAAGCAACATTTATCATCAATTTGAATGCAGACTATACATATAATAATTTTCGAAAAAGAAAAATGGAATTTTTCAAAAGGGCGAAGGTGATGATTTAAAATTTTTGCTGGAGACTTTCATGGAGTGCCAGTGAATCATAATCAACCAGAAAACCCTATATACAAACATCTTTGAATTAAAGGCTCATGGCCAATAAAGAGGGGGGTTCTGGTCGCAAGACCGATTGGATCCTTACTATCAGCACATGTGGAATATTATTACAATAACTCTACACAAACTGTATTATCAAAAATGAGTATTTTTGGAGATATATATATTTTTCGAAAGCATTTTTCTCCTAAGCTACTTAAGTTATTTTGATTTTAATTTCAAAAATGAAAGATCTCTTCAAGCTCTATCAAAATATTTATGTGACTTAATCTGGACAACTAAAGATGAAGCGCGCTCCGGACTCCCAATTGAGGTCACCACATCGGATGTGGTGGAAAAAATTCATCATATGGTTATGAAAGATTGCCAAATCAAGGTGCGTGAGATTTATAAGGCTATAGGCATCTCCACTGAACGAGTCTATAACATCTTGCTCGAAAAACTGGAGGTTAAGGAGGTGTGTGCAAGATGGGTGCTGCGATTGCTGACTCCTGATCAAAAGCGCAACCGAAAAGACATTTCAGCGCAGTGTTTGGCGAAGATTAATCGGAATATTCAGGGCTTTTTGCGTCGATTTGTAACTGTGGACGAAAGCTGGATCTACCACTATACACCTCACACAAAGCAGCAGTCAAAGAAGTGGGCACTGCCTGGTGAAAGTGCTTCAAAGAAGGTGAAGACTGGTTTGTCAGCTGGGAAGGTGATGGCCACAGTATTTTGGGATTCCCAAGGAATTATCCTGATTGATTTCTTGAAGAAGGGTGAAACTATAACAGAAATGTAATATGTAGCATTATTGGACCGTTTGAAAGCCAAGCTACGAGCAAAGGGCCATGATTGGCGCACAAAATAGTGATATTTCATCACGAAAACGCACCGGCTCACACCTCCGCAATCGCAATGGCAAAAATACACGAACTGGGTTTCAAATTGATTCCTCATTCACCCTATTCTCCAGATTTGGTTCCGTGCGACTTCTTACTGTTCCCTAACTTGAAGACCTGGTTCGGTGGAAAGAGATTCTCGTCCAACGAAGAAGTAATCGATGCCGTTAATACGTATTTTACAGACCTCGAGAAATCTTACTTTTCTGAAGAGATGAAAAAATTAGAATTCCGCTGAACTAAGTTTGTAGCCTTCAAAGGAACCCCCCTCTTTATGAGTCATGGCCCTTTGGTTCAGCTGGTAGGCAGTATTTCAATTTCTCAGATTATGTAACATTTTAACATCGTGAAAACGTTAGTTAAGCATTCTGTTGCAAAGATTTTCCATTTCCATCCTTTTTAGAAAAAGAATGAATCCATAAAACTTTTGACGTCACGGATATGCGTCATCAGATAAAGGTTATTCAATATCAAAAGCACGTCAAGTACAGTTAACCTGTTTAAATGTCATTTATTGTATTTCAACGACTTTATAGTATATATGTGCCGATTCTGCCGTTAACAGTATACCATTGTTACCAGATGAAGAACAGTGTATGAAAATAACAGTTGTTAACTTTATTAAGACTAGCAAGTTCTGCACTATATAAAAATTAGTTGGTGGAAGTGAACTAGAAAAATAGTTTACCTACTGAGATAACAATAGAATATATTCTTTTTATGAGAATGAAGCTACTATATCTGGAATAAAAGATGCTTTTGTAAGTTAGAATTTATATAATACTTTTCTAACAAAGTTAGAAACCCTCAAGAATAATATAGTATAATATTATTTAACAAAAAATGGATTTTAGAATGTGATTTTTATGGATGGCTTCATGGAACCAAATTTAATTGCAAAGTGTCTGCATATGGGATTTCCTGGTTGATCTTCTCTGGCCCCATTAAAGTTTTCCAAGCAAGTTTAAAATCATCGCCTGAGCCCTCTTTAAAAAAAATCCATTTTCATTTTTCGAGAATTATGAGATGTAGAATTTTTATACTAGTTGATGTTAAATGTAGCTTCACAGTTATTTTTTCCGGAATTTATAGTTTTACATATTCTAAAGTATGGTAGATACCATAATTTAAAAATTTATTTCAAAAGTCAAGCTTATCAATATACCTACTAATTTTTTATTTTATTCATATACTTTATTGCCGAAACTGCATTTCTGTATATGGGCTAATTTTGAATGATGTACTGGAATAAAATAACAAATTATTAAAAATATTGATAAGCTTGATTTTGAAACGAAATATTTAAATGATGGTTCTAGTGAGGGGGGCCGTCCATAAATTACGTTACCAATTTAAGAGGAGGAGGGGGTCACGCCAAAAACTACGGGTGGTAACATTGGGGGAGGGAGGGTCAGTGGAAGTAACGTTACGAACTTAGATAACGTTTAGTACGTTTCTTGATGATAAATTCTAAAAAAGTTTGTAAATTTTGCGAAAAATGGCCATGCAATGGTAAAGCTCAATATTTCCAATAATAACTAGATGAGTTTGAAAATCACTTTCCCATTTAAGACTTTACACTCTTTTCGTATTTCCCTCTTTCCCACTTTTTAAAATAATTCTCCTTTTCTCATCTGTTTTCAAGAAAATTCCCCTTTTTCTTTCTTTTTCGATTGAATGCGAACTGAATTAATAGAACCCAGAAATAAAATCCAACCATGTATGGTTAGAAGTTAAGTTTTTTTGGTTAAAATGTCTACTTCTCATCTGTTTTCAAGAAACTTCCCCTTTTTCTCGCTTTTTTGATTGAATGCGAACTAAATTAATAGAACCCAAAAATAAAATTCAACCAAGTATGGTTAGAAGTTAAGTTTTTTTGGTTAAAATGTCTACTATTATATTTTTGCTTCGAAATTCATCTCGTTTCGATAAAAATTCTACCATTCGACTGAAAATCAAATTATTTTGTTGAAAATGTAACTAATTTGTTGAAAATGCAACTATTTTGTTAAAAATTAATCTTTTTTTGGTAACAAATTCAACTTTTTTTGAATCTTCAATTTAACTATTCCACTTTTAGTTGAAATTGATCTTTTTGAGTTAGAAATTCAGCTATCTGCTTGAAAATGATTTTTTTTAGTTGAGAATTCAACCATCCGGTTGAATGTTGAACTCCTTTGTTGAAAATTCATTTATAAAAGATTCACTATTTTAGTTGAAACTTCATCTCTCTGTTCGAAAATACATTTTCTTTGGTTTAGAATTAACTTTTTTAACTGAGAATGTAACTTTTCCATTTTTGGTTAAAAATTGATCTGCCCTACTTGAAAATTCATATATTTGGTTGAAAATTTGTCTTCTTGGTAGAATATTAATCTTCTTGGTTGAAAATTCATCCTTTTTGGTTAAAACTGTAACTGTTTGGTTGAAAATTAATCTGTTTTTGTTGAGGATTTGTCTAGTTTGTTCGAGGTTCGTCTTGTTTGGTTACAGAATCATCATTTTAGTTGAAAATTGAACTATTTGGTTGTGAATTAACTTTTTTGTTGAACATTCATATTTTTGTGTTGAAAATTCAACTGTTCTGTAGAAAATTCGTCTTTTTGGCTAGAAAATTTCACAATTTGGTAGAAAATTAAACTTTTTGTTCGAAAATTAACTGTTTTCTTAAATTTACATTTTTGGTTGAAAATTCATATTTTTGTTTGAAAATTCGACTGTTTGGTTAAAAATGTAATTATTATTTTGAAGATTCAACTATTTAGTATAAAATTAACTCTTCTGCTAAAAAATCATATTTTGAGGCTGAAAATTCAACTGTTTGTAGATAACCCGTCTTTTCGGTTTAAGAATTCAACAATTTTGTTAAAAATTTGGCTTTTTTGGCAGAACAGTAATCTTCTTAGTAGAAAATTTTTTGTTGTTGAAAACTTACGTATTTTTTTAAGAATTAATCTTTCTTGGTTGAAAATTCAAGCACTTAGTTGAAAGTTGAACTACTCGTACTTCGTTCAAAATTCATTTTTTAAGGTTCACCTCTTGAGTTGAAAATATAACTATTTTGTTTAGAATTCGTTTTCACTTGGTTAAAAATAAGTTCCTTCATCTAAAATTTTGTCTTCTACTTTTTTACCATTTACCCTTTATAAGTTGAAAGTTCAAATATTTGGTAGAAAATGCATGTATTTTGTTGAAAACTCGCTTTTTCATGTATAAAATTGATCTTGCTTCTTGAAAATTCATATTTTTGTTCGGGGATTCAAATATCATATTGGAAGTTCAACTTTTTGGTTGAGTTTGAGTATTTTATTAAAAATCTAATTATTTTGTTGAAAATTCAACTATTTCGTTCAAGTCATTTTTTTAGGAGAAAATTGATCTATTTTGTTAAAAGTTAGTTCTTTTGAATTAAAAATTCATCATTTATGGTATAAAAGTCATCTACCTTGGTTGAGAATGAATTATTCTGGTGAAAATTCAACTTTTCAGGTTGTAAAGTCAATTGTCCACTAAAAATTAATCTTCTTGTCTTGAAAATTAAACTATTTGCTTGGGAAATCTACCGATTTTGGTTGAATTTCAATCTTTCTTGTTTCAAAATTCGTCCTTTTGGATTTAAAATTCATTAACTATTTAGTTGAAAATTCAACTTTTTAGGCTGTAAAGTCAACTGTCTTCTGGAAAAGTAATCTTTTTGTCTTGAAAATTAAACTATTTGGTTGAAAATTCATCGTCAATGGTGGAAAAGTCATCTTTCTTGGTTGAAAATAAATTTTTTTGTTGAAAATATAACTGTCTTTGAAAAAATTCGTCTTCTTGGCTTGAAAATTTAACTTTTTGGTTGGAAGTTCAACTATTTTGTTAAAATTCGTCGCTTTTGCTTGAGAGTGCAACTACTTCGTTGTTAATGCAACATTTTGCTTGAAAATCAATTTTTTGTTTTTTAAAAAAAGGCAGAACCAACGTGAAATCCGCATTCAGCTAACGATTACGTTATTTTCGGGGTAGGGGGGATGAAAAACTACTGGCATCAACGGAGGGTGGGGGAGGAGGGTAAAAATAGCCCAAAATTGGTAACATAGTTTATGGGTAGCCCCTGATGGGTAAGTTACGTTTTAAAAATAATTATTTAACCGTTTCAAAATGTAATTTTTTCTTAGTTACTTTTTTAGCTACTTTTGTATCTTATAAATATATACTTACATTTTTGATATAATGTTTTCGATGTACTTTTGTGCATTGAATATCTGAACACGAATCTGAACCCAAAAATTATCTATAACATTTAATTTGAATTATTTAAATAATTAATAATAATAATTAAAGTTTTTCAGAAAATTAGGGTTGAAACTTTCAGAAAATCCCTTTTTCAGCAATTTTTGAAAAATCATAGCAAACGTACCCGATGTCCACAGAAATGATTTTTTTTTATGGTTGCACAAGCGGTTTTTGGGAGTTTCAACCCTGATTTTCTCAAAAAGTTGAGTTTACAGGTCACATTCAATGAGGTTAAAACATTACATAAACGCAGGACTGTCTAAATGTTCAAAAGTCACTTGATCTATAATACTTTAGAATGTACAAAACTATAAAGTTAAATTAAAAATTAAAAATGAACTTTGAAGCACAATTTACCATCAAATTGTTTGCAATTTATACATCTCCTCTATTTTTGACAAACAAAAATTGTCTTTTTTTCAAAAAGCTCTCAGAGGAATATTTTGAATTTGGCCTGAAAACT
>JAUMHM010086872.1:0-10701 GCA_032362435.1 Melikaiella ostensackeni
TGAGACCGGTTTCTAGTGGAAGGGGAAGGTCCACCAATCATTTTCCCCCACCAGCCGATTCGGTTGATCGCTTGGCAAACGCTCCGCGCGGAAAGGCTCATTACTTTTCAATCAAACCCTGTATACTATTAAATGCATTAAGTACACTGTTAAAAATGTTTGTGATTTCACAATACTTTACAATCCGATTTGTAATGTGAAATTGCGAGCACCGTATTGTAACCCAAAATTGCAATAAGTTCATTGTAAAATTACAATTCAAGTATTGTAATTTCCAAATACATTTTTCTTCAAATATAGTTTAAATATTTTATGAATTATTACTGAAGTAACTTGAATGAAAATATCATGAAATACCATTTGCTTAATATGCTGATTCTATCAAGAATCTTCGTTAGTAGACAAATCATTAAGAAATTGAATAAATTACATACCTGATCCAAAAACAGTTTACCTTGTAGGGAATTTTCACCTTTCGAATACTACAGAATCACCAACATATCTTGTATAAAAGTCCAACTCAAAATTAATTTTGTCAGAAACTTCATTTTCCAAATCTTCTATAACAATTTCAGCAATAATCGGGGGAAAGACTGAGCCTATCGGAGTTCCAAATTTTTTTTCTGAAAAATACCATTGAATTTATTTAAACATAATTGGAAACATATTCAATAGCATCAAGAAATTGTTTTTTCGCAATTTTAGTATGAAGTTTGATCACATCCAATTTTTTTTGAATGGCAAGTTTAACTTTTTCAAATGGAATGTACCCTTTTAAAGCTTTCTTCTAGCATCATTTGGAATAACTGCAAAACTATCTTTATCATTCAAAATATGCATTATTTTTTTGTTATAAACATTTTTGATATCGCAATCGTAATACATCCTTTATCAGCCTTAGAAATCAGTAATACAGGATGACATTTTGAAGAAAACTTTGCTTGTAAAAATTTCTCGTTTAATTTTTTTTCTACTAAGCTTTTTGGAACCCCATTATTCTAAAAATCATTTCAAAGAACTGAATATACTTTTTTTCATCATTAATTATTAAAGCCTTCACCTAACCTCAAAATGTTGATTATCTCCCCATATTCAACAATTAAATAACTCGGGAGTGAGTTTCTATTTTTTATTTAAACTAAAAATTGCCTTTTTTCGCAATCTGGAGCCAAACCTGCTCTAATTTAGTCTAGTGTCGGTTTGAGATTGTCAACTTCCACACCTATTCCCTCTAAACTGGATAACTATTTTTAATCGAACTTTTTTGGCCTCGATTCAGTAACACTTTAGCTCAGGTGCGGAAATTCGTTTTATTTTCACATGATAAATTAAATTTTACAGAATGTTGTTTCGCTCTCCTCTTAAATTGCCTAAATGTACCTTGATACCTTTTGGACTGTCACCTTTCAATTAGCCAAGTACGTGAATATTGATATTTTATTTATTTATGTTAAGGGTAATTAATTTTCGTGAAATCAAAAAATAAAGCCAAGTAGGAATAGTAAACAATATATAAATACAAGTGTTTTTGATAAAAGGAACTAGTTTAATGAATTAGTTTGATAGATCATTTTTCTTTCTTTGATAAAAAAGATAAATTGATATTTTTGAAAAATGAAAAAAATTTATAAAAAATTGGCAAGCCTTTAAATAATAAACATAAGTGTATCAACATAAAAATAATGATAATGATGATTCATGAATGTGACAATCTTTTGTTTCTTTATATTGATACAGATTTTTGTATCAATTGAATACCGTTGCAGCGAAAACGATATCTTCGAATTTAGTGCAAAACAAAAGGAATTATTCATTAAACTAATTCTCTGAACTAATTCCTTTTATTGAAAAAAATTTCATTTATAAATTTTGTGCTAGTCGTACTTGGCGGAATTTTTCCCTGCATAGTATTTTTGGTGGGATAAATATTAATTTGTAATTGTATGTAATTTATTTCTTAAATTTTCAATATTTTTCAAATTTTTCAATATTTCGGGCTATTGGAAAATATTTATATGATTTGAAACTTTAAAAAAAAATTCCGATATGGACAGTTGATGTAAAAAAATTCAAAAAGATTTCAATACAGATTCAAGAAGCATCTTGAAGATTTCAAGGGCTCTCAAAAGGTATCCGTTAGTTCTAAAATATTTCAGAAAATTTTAATAATAAATTGTGGTAGGTGAAGACAACTGAAAAACTGATAAATACACCCATCTAGTACGATAGCCCCCATCCGAGTCGAACTGAGCCAAGCGCTGCTTAACTTCGGTGATCGAACGAGATGCCTTAAGCAATTCCATACGTCCAAGCGGACACAAAATATGTTTTAAATTATTAATTTCCTGAAACTATTTCGAAATGCTAGACAAATTAGTCGCTTTCGAACTCAAATCCTACAAAACAGTTTACTTATTTTTCAAATTTGAATTTTTGGTTAACTTATAGACTGTGAAATCCTAATTTATTCTTTTCAATTTCTAAGTCTTAGAATTCAAATTCTTATTGATATTGGTTACTCATAAATTGACCGAATTTCGTTTACGAAATTTTAGAAAATTTTTTTTGTTTGTATCTCGCTTTGTTATTGCAAAAAATGCGAATTTTTATTTCTTATGAGAAGAAATACAATTTTCTCTTCTCCAAGACGCGGGTACAAGATGAACTCTCATGGGTTACATGCACCATATTAGTACCAATAAAGAAAATCCGGAAAAAAATAAAATGGTGGCATTTCTATCAAAAATTTTCTTATAAATTGCGTCACCAACTTTCAAAAAATCTGATACTCGGGAACTTCAATTAATTACGTAATAATAATTTTTGATATTTCAAATCCCTTCCACCTAATCTAAGAAGTCGTAGGATTTTTCGTGACCCCCCCCCCCCACCATACATAATATTTTATATTTTCACTCAATATTTCAATTATTTTTACTGTAAACGAGATTTCAAAAAGTTTCAAGGGATTTCAAAAGATCTGAAAGATTTCCAGTGATTTGAACGGATTTCAAAAAAGTTCAAGGGATTACAAAAGTCTTAGGGCATTTCTAACGATTCGAAAAGGTTAGATGAGGTTTCACAGCCACTGAGTGATTTTAAAAGATTTCAAGAATTTGAAGAAATTACCTAGTGCAACTTCAGAAAGAATCTCAATTTTAAAGGAATTTTACAAGATTTTAAAGGACTTTAAGGAGTTTGAACAGATTTTGAGAGGTTTTACGGGATTTCAAAAGATGGCGAAGGGTTTCGAAAATTTTTTAGGGATTTTAAGGATTCAAGAACGTTTAAGGGATTCCAAAGGATATTAAGAGATTTCGAAGTATGTCAGAAATATTCACGGGATTTCAAAAGATTTTAAAGGATTTTTGGAGATACCAAAGGATTTCGACGGATTTTAGGAGATTTCAGAAGATTCCAAAGTATTTCTACGGATTTTAGAAGATTTCGTAAGATTGTGGAAGATATAACGAAATTTCAAAAGATTCCCGAATATTATAAAGGATTTCAAGAGATTTCGAGAATTTTTAATAGCTTTAAAAAGATTTCAATGTATTTTAAAATATTTTTAGGGATTTTTTGGGATTTAAAGAAAATTAAGAACAGTTTCCGTGGATTACACAAAATTTTAAGGAATTACAATGCAATTCAAGTGATTTTGAAACATTTTGAAAGAAATCACAGGATTTTAAACGATTTCAAGGAATACCGGAGGATTTTGACGGATTTTGAGAGATTTTAAAAGATTCCAAAGTATTCTTATGGATTTTAGAGGATTTTGTAAGATCTCAGAAGAATTAATGGAATTCCAAAGGATTTCCGAATGTTATAAAGGCTTTTAAGGGATTTCGATGAAACTTATTATCTTTAAAATGATTTTAATGAATTTTAAAATATTTTTACGAATTTTGACGGATTAAGAATGATTTCCACGGATTACAAAGGATTTTGACGGATTTGAAGGGATTTCGAAATATTTCGAAACAAAGTCACTGGATTTTAACACCACATCAGACTGGAAAAAATGCGGAAAGTCCCATTGCGGCAAGTCACATTTTTAAAATTTCACTTTTGCGGTAAGTCATATTTTTCAAATGTCGAATTTGCGACAACTCACATTGCGGCATCTCTCACTTGAGAAAAATATTAATTCCACGCTAAACTGGCAAAAATTCGGCAAGTCACGTTGCCGCGAGTCACATTTTCGAAATATCACATTAGCGGCAACTCACATTTCGATAAACTTTATTGGGTTTAAAAAAATTTTAATGAATTTTGAAATATTTATAGAAAGTTTGAGGGATTTGACGGAAATTAAGAACGATTTCTGGGTTCGGATCGAGTAACAAGCGGCAGGTCATATTTCGGTATGTCACCTTTGCGGCAAAAAGTCACATTTGCAGCATGTCAAATTCGTGGCAAGTCACATTGTGGGATCTCTCGTTTAGGAAAAATTTTGAGTCTACATCAAACTGGCAAAAATTCGGAAGCCCCATTGCGGCGAGTCGCATTTTTAAAATGTGACATTCGCGGCAAGTCACACTGTGGTATTTCTCATTTGGAAAGAATCTTAGCCAACATTAAGCCGGCAAAAATGTGACAAGTCACATTGCGGCGAATCTCATATGACAGTAACTCACATTTGCGGCGAGTCACATTTTTAAAATGTCACATTTGCGGTAAATCACATTTTTTAAATATCACATTTGCGGTAAATCACATTTTTCAAATAGTACATTTGCGGCAACTCACATTACGGCATCTCTCATTTGGGAAAAATATTATTTGCCTCAAATGTGACATTTCGAAAATATGACTTGCCGCAAATGTGACATATTGTCAAGTGTGACTCGCCGCAATGTGACTTTTCCCATATTTGCCAGTTTGATGTGAACTTAAAACTTTTCCCAAATGAAAAATGCCTCAATGTGACTTGCTGCAAATTTGATATGCCGTTAATGTGACTTGCTGCAAATGTGACATGCCTCAAATGTGACTTGCCGCAAATGTGACATACTGAAAATGTGACTTGACGCTTTTTACTTGACCCTTTCTCCGATTTCCGTAAATTGCAAAGGATTTTAAGGGATTCCAAGGGATTTTAGAAGATTTTGAAACATTCCAAAATAAATCGCGGGAGTTTAAAGGATATTGAAGGATTTCAAGGAATACCGGAGGATTTTGACGAATTTTTAGTGATTTTAAAGATTCAAGAACTATTTCTGTAGAATACGAAGGATTTCAAGGAATTCCAAGAGATTTTAAGAAATTCCGAAAGATTTCAAAGTGTTTCTACGGATTTTTTAGCATTTCCTGTGATTTCAAAAGACTTAACGGAATTTCAAAGGATTTCCGAATATTATATAGGATTTTAAGATATTTCGATAAAATTTAATGGCTTTAAAAAGATTTTCGTACATTTAAAAATAGGTTTAGGGATTTTGAGGGATATAAAGGAAATTAAGAATGATTTCCGTGGATTTTAAAAAATTGCAGGGAATACCGGAGGATTTTGACGAATTTTGAGGGATTTTAAGGATTCAAGAACTATTTCTGAGAAATACAAAGGATTTCAAGGGATTCCAAGGGGTTTTAAGAGATTTTAAAGGATATAAAAGTATTTCTACAGATTTTAGAGGATTTCGTAAGATTTCAAAAGATTTCACGAAATTTTAAAGGAATTCCGAATATAATAAAGGCTTTTAAAGGATTTCGATAACATTTATTGACTTTAAAAAGATTTTCATAAATTTAAAAACATTTTTCGGGATATTGAGGGGTTTATGAAAAATTAAGAGTGATCTCCGTGGATTTGAAATAATTGTAAGGGATTCCAAGGGATTTTAAGAAATTTCGAAATATTACAAAAGAAATTACGGGATTTAAAATATTTTCAAGGGTTTCCAAGGATACCGTATGATTTGGACGGAGTTTTAGCAATTTTAAGTATTTAAGAACGATTTCCGCGGATCGCAAGGGAATTCAAGGGATGCCAAGGGATTCTAAGATATTTCGGAATATTCCAAAGGGAATTATGTGATTTGTAAGGATTTTCAAAGATACCCTAGGATTTCGACGGAATTTCAGGGATTTTAAGTATTTAAGAACAATTTCTGCAGATTACAAAGGATTTTAAGGAATCTTAAGAAATTTCGAAATATTCCAAAAGAAATTACGGGATTTAATAGGATTTTTAAGGATTTCAGAAGATACCGTTTGATTTTGACGGTATTTTAGGGATTTTAAATATTTAAGAACGATTTACGCGGATAACAAAGGATTTTAAGGTATTCCAAAGAATTCTGAGAGATCTTGAAACATTTTAGAATAAATCATGGGATTTTAAAGAATTTTAAAGGATTTCAAAAATTTCAAATTATGTTCACGGATCTTAATGGATTTCGTAAGATTTCAAAAGATTTAACAGACTCTTAAAGGATTTTCGAATATTACAAAGGATTTTAAGAGATTTCGAAATATATTTTAAAAAATCACAGGACTACAAAGGATCTTAAAGCATTTTAAGGGGAACCGGAAGATTTAAACGGATTTTTGGGGATTTTAAGGATATAAGAATGATTTCCGCCGATCAGAAAGAAATTTAAAGGACCTTGAGGAATATCAAGAAATTCGAAAATATTTCAAAAGAAATCAAGTGATTTCAAAGGATTTTTAAGAATTTCAAAGATTCCAAATTATATCCACTGATCTTAAATGATTTCGTGATACTTCAAAAGATTTAACAGACTTTCAAAGGATTTCCGAATATTAGAAAAGATTTTAAGAGATTTCGAAATATATTTAAAGAAATCACGGGACTACTGAGGATTTCAAAGCATTTTAAGGGGTATCGTAAGATGTAAACAGATTTTTGGCGATTTTAAGAATATAAGAAAGATTTTCGCGAATTGAAAAGAATTTTAAAGGATGTCAAGGAATTTAAAGAAATTCGGAAATATTTCAAAAGAAAGCACATGATTTCAAAGGATCTTAAAGGATTTCCAGAGATTCCGAGGAATTGTGATGTGCTTTGAAAGATTTCAAAATATTCTAGAGTATTTCTATGGATTGTAGAGGGTTTCGTAAGATTCCAAAAGATTTAGCGGAATTTTCAAGGATTTCCGAAAATTATAAAGACTTTTAAGGGATTTCGATAAAATTTATTAGCTTTAAAAAGATGTTCATGAATTTTAAAGTATTTTTAGGGATCTTGAGGCATTTAAAGGAAATTGAGATCGCCTTCCGTGAATTGCAAAGGATTTTAAGGGATTCCAAGGGATTTCAAGAGATCTCGAAATATTTCAAGAGAAATCAGGCGAGTTCAAGGGATTTCAAAGTATTTGAAGGGATGCCGGAGGGTTTTGACAGATTTTCAGGGATTTTAAGGATGTTAGAATAATTTTCGCGGATTACAAATGATTTCAAGGGATTCCAAGGGATATTAATAAATTTCGAAATTTTCCAAAAGAAATTACAGGATTACAAAGGATTTTCAAGGATTTCAAGAAACACCTATTGATTTGACGGAATTTTAGGAATTTTAAAGATTTAAGAACGATTTCCGCGGATTATAAAAAACTTTAAGGAGTTTCAAAGGTTTTTAAGAGATTTCGAAATATTCCAAATGAAATTAAGGGATTTCAAAGAATTTTAAAGGATTTCTAAGATTCCAAAGTATATCCGAGGATTTCGTAAGATTTTAAAAGATTGAACAAAATTTAAGAGGATTCCCGAGTATTATAATTTTCGAGGAATTTTGAAAGCTTTTGAAAAATTTTAATATATTTTCGAATAGTTTAAGGGATTTCAAGAGATTCGGAAAGATTCTCACGGATATTAAAGATTTTAATGAAGCTTGAAGGGATTTCAGAAAATTCAAGGGATCTCTGAATAATTCGAAATACTTCACGGAATTTCAAGGATTTTAACCGATTTTTAGAGATGTTAAGGGATTGTGACAAAGTTTGATAGGATTTCGAAGATTTTAAGCGATTTCAAGCACTTTGAAAGAATGCACGAGATATCAAAGAATTTCAAGGGATTTCCACAGTTTTTATAAGATTCCCAGGGACTTCTAGGGAACTCAATCGTTTTAAAGATATCTTAAGAAATTATGTGTAATATCCATGGAATTAAAAGGATTTCGAGGAATTTTTACATGATTAAACAAATTTTAAGGTATTTACACTAGATTTAATCTAATTTATTTTTAAATTTTGAATTTTTTGGTTAATTTATAGACTAAATTTCTAAGCCTTAGAATTTGAATTTTTATTGAGTATAGATCACTTGTAAATTTATAATATCGCTTCAAAATTTTAAAGATTTGAGTTTGTTCTTAATGCTTTTTAGCCCAGGGGCTTATTTATTAACTTATTTAAAAATCACATATTTATTAATCAGAATATAAATGATTTATTGTAAACGATAAAATATATGAAAAAGAATAATAATATATCTATATTCTTGTTTCGGCGAATATTCTCGAGAATATTACCCGACTTTAAATTCTCCAGAAATTTAGAAGTCTAGTTTTGCCCGCGCTCTCGCCTCAATCGCGTCGGTGGTTCTCCACTAGTCTCCAGTCTTGCTCCGGCCGTCGTGACAAGCGGATCGTGTACGTACCTCGCCGCCTCAAAAAGCCGGCGTTTCACGTGACTGTTCTTTCGAAATCGCGAATTCTTTTTTTGAAAAAATCAATTTGACGTGAATAATTTTTTTCTCGAAGAAGTCGATTAAAAGTAAGAAAATCACGAATTAAAAAGAAAATACAGAAAATAATTTTTCTTCACTTGTCGAGTGTGTGCATCAGTGTCATTGCATTTGATAATATTACAGTTTCTAAAATAAGCTCATGAAGTAATAAAGAAATAAAAATCTTAGTGAAGATCATCAAAGAGCAAGGTGCTTTACTCTTATCTTAGATGAAGGTCGTATTATGTAAAATCACAGAGCATAAGTGAGTTGCGCAAGTGAGAAACGAAGATACTTCGCACTTTGCGAATTTGCGGAAATAAACGTAAACTGAAGTGTAGAGTTTGAATTTTCAAATTTTCCCGCCGATCGGAATTGATCTGGAGATATTTGAATTTGAATTGGAATTTTTCCCTCCAATTGCATCTGAACGGTGAGTAACAGAAATGATAAATTCCGGCTTTTTATATTATTGTTGTACCGGTTTTAAAAGGAAAAAGAAGAGTGAGAGGGAAAGAGACGATGTGCAAAAAACTAGAAACCTTCGACTGACATCGTGATCCCGTTCTGGGTCTTGCAACGTGTCGAACATGCGAACTGTTCGGACGCTGTCTATCAGCACGTGGCTTTTGTTTTGATATCGAATTTTTTTGTAACAAAATTTGAAAGTATTCAAAATTCAATAAAACTAAACTAGAGCGCATAAAATTGAACAGTTTAAAACTGGAAGCATGCAAAGTTTTGACATTCATTTTCAAGACTTTAAAACGAAATAATTTGGGATTGGAAGATGTGAATATAAAAAGAATTCAGAATAATTTCGAACCAGGGATATTAAAAATTAATAATGGTCAAACTAAAATTGAAGCATTTAATAGATAATAATAATCTTTGAATTCATTCATTTACTTTGTCCACATAGAAGCTACTACGTTTCCGCTCACTTTTCGCATGTTTTTTGTCTCGCGATTTTTTTTTCTATCATGTCAATGTGACACTTAATCAGTATGTCAGTTTGACATCTTAAAAAAATTGTTTCCCACTTGAAGCAGCATGAAGTTGTTCTCCTTGCACGGAAATGCTTCGTCATTAATTTCCAAGTTATTAATCTTATAATTTATATCGAAATGATCGAATTTTGAAAAGCGTGATGCACAACTTGAAAATTATTAGTTTTGAACGATTTAGTTTCAAGATCATAATTTATGAATACTTTAATTTTAAACAAAGATTGGGATTGTTCAATTTAAAACGCTTCAAGTGTTAGTTCATTAATTTTTAAGGCTTTCAATTAGAAATCATATAATTGTCAACGTTTTTAAAATGAATAAACTTCAAAAGTTCACAATCTTTTAAATTCTTCATTTCTAAACGTCGCAAATGACAGTCATTTTTTTGGACAGAAATCACATTTTTTGGTGAAAACAATGTGTCCAATAACTTGGAATATCGCTTGGTGCTACATGATGTCAGGCTTATTAATAATATTTACCATCTTTAAAATTTCTATGATATTTCAATTCGAAATGATAGTTTTGTATGCGCAATTCTAAAACAGTTTAATTTTTGAGGCCGTGACTTCAAAGTTTTTTTTTTTGCTTCAAAAACATAAATTCAAAAATATTTTGTTTGAAATTTCTGAATTTTTGTAGGTTTCTAATTCCAAATTTCACAATGTTATAGGCTACTACTTTCAAATTGTACCATTTTGCATGTTTTATTTTAAAATAGTGTTCAATTTTGAAGTAAGTTTTATTTGATGATAATTTATCAAGAGAAATTTGGTCGTTGGAACTCATATTTACCGAGGGGAGAGTCAAAAGTGGAGAGCAAAAATAAATTTTATTTTTTTTTTTAATTAAGGGTTCTTTTTGTCTGTTTATACTGAAGGGAAAGCTTTAATTTTTTTTAAATATGCCTTTGTTGAAAAATAAACATTTTATTATTTATTCGTGACAATAAACATCCAGTAGGTTTTGAGCGGATGTCTTTCTCAACGATTTATGA
>JAUMHM010086873.1:0-10700 GCA_032362435.1 Melikaiella ostensackeni
GGGTGCATCGATAATATTTTTATTATTAACTCTATCGCTTAAATTCACCTTAGTAGGCCAGCAAGAAAGGTTTACGCACTCTTTGTTGACTTTGTAAGGGCCTTCCCATCTGTGAATCACTCGCTGATATGGCAGAATTTGTTTGGCATTGGAATTAGTTCTAAATTCATTAGAATTTGCAAGAAGCTTTACGATAGAGCTGTACTCTCAGTCCGCACGCCTGATGGTGTGACGGATACAGTTGACATAACAGAGGGAGTCTTGCAAGGTGAAATTCTAAGTCCAATGTTTTTTGCATTATTTTTGAATGATATTGGAGAATTCTTTTACGCTAATGGCGCTCGAGGCATTTCTATTGATCATATTCATGAAATAATAAATATTGCGTATCCGGATGAACTTGTAATATTTGCAGAATCACAGACAGACCTGCGCAAGAAAATACTAATTTTAGAGGAATACTGTAAAACTAAAAACCTGCAAATTAATAAGAGCAAGTTCAAAATATTGATCTTTCACAGTGGAAGGTTAGGGAAAGGTTTCACATTTGAATGCGAAAATGAACAGCTAGAGATTGTAAGTGCATTTAATTATCTGGGAACAAATTTTTCTAGTTCAGCGGTATTCTTGCAAGCTCTAAACAAAGCAAAATCTCCGACAAAAATAGCGATCGCGTCGGTAGATGAACTAATCTCTACAACAAATTCGAATAGCTGGAGTACTAAACAAACACTTCTTCATTCGTTAGCGGTAAGTGTACTCTTCTACAGTATCGAGGTATGAGGCCTCAGATACTTGGACGAAATTGATAAGATTCAATCATTATATTATAGAAGAGTTCTAGATTTGCCGAAATATTGCCCTAACTATGCGGTGCGAAGCGAAACGCAGGTTTCACCACTCCCAAATGAGGTGTTAATCAGGGTATTTAATTGGTTGGAAACAATTAGTAATATGGATGAGAATAGCTACCTAGAATATGCTTCAATGGATTGGTTGAACTCGCAAAGAGACAACGAATACAAAACAAACAAACAACAAAGAAAACTTTCTGCGTAATGACAATATGAGAGTCATGGGGTCGAGTAGTCTAGAGGTGTAATCTCACCTTAGAGGTTTTAGCAGTAACAATATGAGTTATTTGAAAAAAGGTACTTTTACTGTTTTGACAAAAGTTATGGCACAATGCCGGTTAGTAACAACTAGAATGCCTAGAATCCAAATATATGACGAGCATATTAGGCTGCATCTGGATCAAAATTGTATACTTTGCTTTCAACTTCGTCGAGAAACTTTGTTTCATGTATTGGTAGAATGTTCAATGTACGCTGAGGCTAGAAATTTGTTAACAGATCAATTATTAGACATTAGTGTGGGTGAACAAATATCAAATATTCTGAACGCAGAAAATGATGATGACGCTAAGAAATTATACAGACTCTTTGTAAAGATGTTTGCAATAAGGGCTCTCATAGGAGATGAATGATTAATTTAAATAGTATGTAATTTTATACTTCTCTGTATTTACACTTTAATTTACTTTCAGGCTGTTAACTCGAATCTCATTTGTACAGGCTAATGGCCCAATCAAATTAATAAATACATACATACCATACATACATACATACATACATACATACATACATACATACATACAGTTTAGTTAGACGTTTCAACCATTCTTCGACAGTCTGAATCAGTAGAACAATATAGAGACTATACATTTGAACTGTTTGACATATTAGAAAGGTTGATTATGAGTTAAGTAATTGCAAGAATTTGTACAAAATTAAATCAAGAGTTATAATTGGATAATTGCTAATATTGTTGCATATTCCCTTTCGTTATAAAAAGTATTATTATATCTACCGTTGAAAACTCCAGTAAGTGAGATTAGAATAGAATTTCTATAAGTATAATTTTCGACTATGTGCTGAAGATATAAATTAATCATTTTGATTCCTTCTACGGGACACACATATTCAAAGATTGTTAAGAAACGATGAAGATGTCATTTTTGTGTCTGTATCTATGTCGTTTCGCAGACAAAACGAAGGTAGATCAATGTACACGTAATGCGTGAAACGCCAAGGTTTGTTCACATGAGTCAAGATACAGTAGCATTGTGTTGATAGTGGATGACGTAGTGATCATGTAGTGTCTCACTTGTATTCGAATAAGTGAAAAAAATGAGAAAAAAAAATTTCTCAGCTTGGGAAAGAATTTTTGCTTACCTATAGAAATAAAAACTCAATTGTTAAAGACACATTATGTAATACCGAAGATAGAATACACATAATAAAAGATAATAAAAGAGACGAATTCAGATCAAAACTTGCTTTCAAATGACAACGCTTTCATACTAGCAACCAACAAAATAATTTTAGATCAGAATTTACTAAACTTGCTATTAAGTCGAAAGTATTTCTATCAAAACACCAAAATATCATAGTTACTAATGCTGACAAGGGCAATGTTACTCTTCTTATCGAACATACAGAATACACTAACAAATCTCCAAATCTATCAAATGATTTATCTACTTATAAATTGATTGAAACAGATCCTACTTCCAGAATTTAAACAGAACTCAATTAGTTAATAGATGAAATTTGGCTTGTTGGTTTCATTAACTCAGACATATGTAGAACTCTGAAATGTACTAATGGGCATCCTCCTAAATTCTATGGGCTTCCCAAGATACATAAACATGACTGTCTTTCATGACCTGTTACATTCTTTGCTGGATCTTCATTATATTACATTTCGAAATTCATCGCATATCCTTCTGAATCAACCTTAGCAAACACACAATATCATGTCAAGGACAGTTGGAATTCGGTAAATAAGATATCTAAATTCAAGGTTCCAGATGGATATGAATTTTTAGTCGTGATGTTGTATCTCTTTTCACAAACATTTCACATAAACTTGTACTTGACGCTGTCGAGATTAGATAGAACAAAATAAAACTTCACACCAAGTTACCTTTTGAATTTTTGATCAAGTTTTTAAAATTATGTCTAGAAAATGCTAATGCGTGTTCCTGAATAAATATCATGAACAGATTCAAGCAGTACTCATGGGGTCACCCATTTCAGGGGCAGTATCTAATCTTGTAATGGAAGAATTGGAACAGACAATTCTCAACAACAATCTACGGTTTACTCCTCTGTTCTTTCATTCATATGTAGATGATATCTTATCTTGTCTCTTAGAGATCAAATTCTAACTTTCAAAGATCTTTCTAACACATATCATGACAGATTAAAATTTACTTTTAGAATATGATCATGAGAAGAATTCCAATTTTTTGAATGTAAAACTCATTAACAAAATGGTCACATTCATACCAACTGGTTTCGTAAAAAGACATGGTCAGGTAGATACAAAGTTTTCGAATTTATTACATTTCCACCTTATTGATCTAGTATTGTGAACAACTTAGAACACCGCGCAATCAAGCTTGCACATACATTTTTTCACCAACATAACTTAAGAATGGTCAGAAACACGCTTAAAACCAATGATTTTTCCATTAGACTTATCAATAAATTAATCAATACTCGTGTTAAAAAGTGACTTTCCCATGATGACAACACCGCCAAAACGAACAACAAAGAAGTAGACCTGGATAGATCAATAGTCTTACCTTACAATACACAAACTTCCGAAAAATCCAAAAACAATATAACGAACACAACATTGAAATCATTTTCGAACCTATCAAAGATCCATTTGACCTTTCCGAGCATCAAAAATATCGTATTCCTAAAAATAAGGAAACTGACGTAATCTATCAAATATCTTGCATAGAATGTATCAAATGTTATATTGGTCGAACAAAATGATACATACAACAAGGGATAAATGAACACAAGATCATGTGATAGAAAGAAAACCAACACTGCTCTTGCTAAGCATTCAACCATATACCAACACAACTTTGATTTTGAGAATATAACTATATTAGCTAAAGAAACACACTATTGCAAACAAGTCTTTATGGGAATGTTTTACATCGTAAAAAATACAAATAATATTAACTTTAGAAACGCTATTGATATTATGAGTGCCATATATAATAGCCTGATCCATGCAAGTAACTATTTTTATAATTATTAGATATTTTAAATGAAATTATAAGAATAATATCGTATGATTCTCACATTGACATGATAGTTTAAGTTACAGATACTCATTGGAAAGTTGGGACACGCTACCTCCACCATTCGTCTAGGTCCAACCGGTATACGGAAGTCGTCACAATGACGCATGCGCGTTGGTGCTCACTTTAAAGGCAACATAACCTCAACTCAATGTTTTGAATCTTTTGAATCGAGCAGAATCGAGAAACGGTGAATAAAACTAATAATCGTTATAATGGTGACATGTTGTGTTTTATATTGCAGAAACAGAAGCGTGGCAGGGTGTGAATTGAAATATTTCCCAAAAAACCCACGACATTGAAATGTATGGATTAAGAACATGAATGGAAGAAATCGAGGGAACTGGACACCGAGTGCAGCATCACGCATCTGTCAGGTAAAATAAAATGATTCATAATTAATTAAAAATAGAAAAAGAAATAATAAAAATTTGTATAAGTACAGGATCATTTTGCACCTAAAATGTGAGAAGTAGTTGGACCGCAAAGAATAAGGTTAAAATCTATATATAATATGGCGTTGTGGCTAAAAAATTTTAGATTTTATTACTTTTTCCGTAAGACTTAGAGTTCGAACTTTCACCTGAATATTTGAACACTTTGTTTTACGAACACCGCATTAAAATTGGACATTTTTCCCGTCTAAACTCATGATTCCATTTAAGACAGAAATTTATGTATTAAGCAAAAAATAAATAAATTTTAATCTTTATCGAGTAAAATGAAGAGATCGAATTCTGACGTTGAAGCCCTAATCCAACACTCTTATTTGAATTTGTTATTATTGCAGAAAAATATTTTGGATGTTTTTCCGAGCAATCTTATTTCTCAGGATGTTATAAATGAGGCTTTTCACCGTTAAGTGAAATCCACCGAGACCCACATGGTAAGGACTGATAGCTCCTAGCAAAAATTCCTTTCTCAAGTCCAAGTTTAATACGCCCCATAAAAAGGTGTGAATCGAAATGATGAATTGAAATTCTTTTGAAAATGCTCCAATTTTTAACGTTTAAAATTCAAAACAATGACATTTTTAGACAATTTCCAAAAACATTGTAATTCATTTCAATTCAAACCTTCTTACCGAGCATAGTATTTATTTTATTTTGTCATTTGTGTGGGAAGTGATTTTGGAAGAATTTCCTATCTATTCGGTTGTTCAGGTTGCTTCAAATGAGACTCTTAATACTGCAATGGACTCCAACGAGACTTGCATGGTAATCTGTCCTTAACATTCCAGCCAAGAAATCATTTTTGGAAGTCTTATTTGAATATATAGTATTTAATTGAATTTCCTAATTGTGTAGGAAATGATTTCGGAGGAATTTCGTGGTCATTCAGTTGCTGAGGAAGTTTTAAAGGAAACGCATCTTACTGAACTGAAATGTACCAAGTCTAAGACGGTAAATAATCATTTATTCTACAGCTAAGAATAAATTTGCTTAAAATCCTATTTTAATATATTATTTTCAACTGAATTTGGTATTCTTGCAGGAAGAGATTTTGGAAGAATTTGCGTTCTAATAAGTTTCTCAGGACATTTCAAATGACGTCGAGAATGATAAAATAAGAAGATTAATTCCTGAACAGGAGCAGATAATTCGTAATTTAAAACAAAGACTTCAGATAGTCCTCGAAGGAAAACAAGAATTAGAAATGAATAGTCACGCTGTGCACAAAAACATACTTTTGAATTTATTCACTAAAAATCAAGTGGAATATTTAGTAAAAAAGTAAATGAAACTAAATACAGTGAGGCCAAAAGAATGGTCGAAGTCTACCATCAAAAAGGCTTTTCGTTTCAAGTTAACGTGTGGGAATTCGGGATATAACAAATTGTTAAGGCAAGGATTCTCCTTGCCATGTAGTAGAACTCTTAGTAGAAAAATAGCGAATATTGAATTCCAGCCTGCAATATTTGATGAAGTTTTTAACTTTTTGGAACAGAAAGTCAGTAGCTTTACAACCAGAACTGACAGACGGGTTTTCTTGGCTCTCGACGAAGTATCCATTGAAGGTGGTGAAATGTTCGATTCACAAGCAAAACAAAATCTAGGTACAATAACCCTGCCACCGGATGTGCAAGGTACAGTGAAGCATGCTATGGTATATATCATTAGAAGAACTGCTAGTAATTTTAAGCGAATCATTGGCTATGATTTTACTGGTGCTGAGTTCGATGGATCTCTTCTAAAGGCAGTTATTTGGCAGATAATTTCGAAGGCTGAGAATATTGATCTGAGGGTGAACAGCGTTACATTCGATATGGTCCTTCTAATGTAGCTTGTTGGAACGCATTTGGGATCACAGCTGAAAAAAATGAAGACATTAAAAATTCTGTTTCACACCCTCATCCTCATAATGATCCTGGACGTAGACTATATTTCTTCGCGGATATACTACATGTCGTCAAGAATATTGTACAAAGTATAGTAAACAATAAAAGAATTCATATTCCTAGAGATATTCAAGAGGATCACAACCTACCAACCGATGTTGTTGATGCTGCTTATCTTGTAGAGATGATGGAAACGCAGGAGAATTTGGTTTTTACTTTAACACCAAATCTGACAGTTGACGACGTGAATCTTCCAAAATGCGAAAATTTTCAAAAAATGGAAGTGAACAAAGCCATAAAAATCCTCAGTCCAGGCACCACCGCAGCACTTTACTACCTAGCAGATGAGAACTCCCGACCAGAATATGAAACAACGGCATGCTTCACGTTCATCGTAGGAAAATGGTTTGAACTAATAACAACTCGGAACCTACAGCGTGCTATAAACAAATTCGATATTACCAAATGCGAAGAAACGATCTTCTTCCTCACCGCAGTGACTGATCTTTTTCAAAAGGTTTCAAAAGGTCAGTTTGTTTTAACGACGCGTTCCACACAGGATTTAGTAGATAATCTGTTCAGTGTCATAAGCTCTAAACATGTAACGCCAAACGTGTTGCAGTTCAAGTACGATCTCCGTTTAATATCAGTTGCATAATATATTAAACCTATTTTAAGTAGCAACTATGATTATGATGAATGCACTTATCTAGTTGATTTTATGGATGCGGAAACATCAGACAAGCGTGTAGTACAGCCCAAAAGTGGCGAAATAACAGTTTCCATTGCATGTTCGACAAATTTTGATGATTTCGCTTCGCCGTTATTTATGAGGGGTATTTTTACTTACTTAATCGCCTCACTCATGGCACCACAAATCTTTAATACGTATATGGTACTATGACCAAATACTTATTTCGGTACACGTGCATATATACGTATATAGATGTCGATCCATATACGTATTGATAGGTATGGGCGCCAGCCAGGCCTCTATTCGCAGAACGGATAAAAAAAAAGGAAGTATCTCTGAAAAGTTCGAACCTGATTTTATTTTCTTTTTGACCCGGCAATTGTTGTTATTTTTCCATTTTCAAATTTTTAAAAGATGAAGGAAGTATCAGGACGTGAACGTCAAGGGTGGTTCTTGAAATCACAACGGCGTTCTCCTTTCTTCTCATGTAAAGCTCGACTGTTTTCACAATTTATTTAAAGTTCGATATTGGCGGTAAACAAAAGACAGAAGTCAGCCGAACCCGGGTAAGAATCTAGCGCGTGAGCTTAACGGAAATAACACGTAATCGTGACCACGTGGTCGATGGTAAAAATCCTGAACGAAAGGCCAAAACTAATATCCCGACAACAGAGAAAACGGAAGCCTATGCCCGAAATTCCTCCAAATACACAACCCACGCACTGACTTGACTTCTTACACAAATAAGTCACCTTTCAATAAGTAATACCACGAACCGAGCACTTGAGAGGAGCTAAGCGAGGCAAAAGTAAAAGGAAAGTAAACCGAAGGAGAACACGAGGTCCGCCGTTGCGTCGCTTGCCGAAAAAATAAGAAAGTTACCTTGGACATCGTCGCAGACAACAAAGCTTCAGTCTCAGCATTCGAATATAATATCCAATTAACCAATTTCCCAGTTTAATTACCAATTCTACCAATTTGTACAATACAAAATAAATGTAGTAAGAGAAGGACTGTTTTCTCTTCTAGGCCAAAAACGAAAGTGATTCTTCGTTGCGACGCGCCACAACGGTAGATTCGAGGGGCGTTCGGATTATGGCGCGTTCGCAACGTTAGGCTACCAAGCCAGTGCGTAAGCCACTTGCACAAGATAGTCATATACCTAGTTTACATTAGCTAATTAAGACAATAGTGACAAACTATAAGGCGTAATGAAAAGCTTGGCACTGTAGACAATTTTGTTAAGCATGCGGAGCAACAGACATAATTCGTCAATACATTTCAAAATTCATAGATGGTTACGTGAGATACCTGGCCTCACGGAACGAAATGTGTAGTACTTTTTCGCCGGTAAAAGTGGTTGTCAAACCACTGGATATCATGAATTTCCTGACGTCACGTCCTGATAACATGGCGCGCAGCAGAGTAGTTCCCCATCGATTGGATTCGATGGTTCACAAAGTATGGTCAAGGCTTGAGTGTTGTGACGTCACGCCTTAGTAACATGGCGCTCAGAGACCAGTAGAGATGACGATTTTATGCGACGGCCTGTGCCATTCGTCGATCCACAAATCAGGGTACGTTTATGATATTGGAACCGCGGTAATCCTCGAACGCGGCCGTAAGGTTTCGAATATGCAGGCGTAGTCGAATCTCGTCCAACTATGATCCTTAATCAATGTCCTAGTTGTCATTAACCTCAAAGTCGACATGATGGCGACGATAACATGTCAATAAACGATCTATGGGTGAATAACAAGTGTCTACAAAACCATAGTGAGTGTTCCTGGGTCGAATTGACTTTCGCTCTTGGTTCAATCATAATTATTATTCACGAAAAAAAGGAAAAATTTCAAAGTGGCAGGGAAATAGCATTAACCCTGTCACACATTACACATAGTTGACATGTCTCCTTTGCAAATTAAGCCTTGAGGAAATTTTGATAAAAATGGAATGCATCGCACTGCTGGATATTTGCTGGCTAGTATTCAGAAAAGAAAAATGCGTACCTGCTCAAAGTGCATTCAATCGTTTGGATCTGGGCAAGAAATCAATTTTCCATTCGCAAAATTCGTAGCTTTAAAAAAAGATTGAAGGGAATCACACTCTTCTTTGTCAACCCAGCAACATTTTAAATGTTCCTGGATATGGAACATATTTTCCGATCGTGGTACCCTATCATTTCTAAACAAAATAATGTAAATTTATTCTCTTTTTTTTATCCACATTTTCAGCTACAAAAGGCGATCATATTTTGACGTGTCACAATATGAGGAAAAACATTTCAAGAACCTTTTTGCTTCTTCGTTTGCGAATATGCAATAGAGTAAAATCTAAAGAAAAGAAGAAAGTTTTCGATAGCAAAAGCATGGCACTGCACACTACTTACCGGTAAAATTTGTACACTTATTTTTGTGAAAATAAAAAGCTATCGAAAATTATTTGTAGACAACTTTGTGTACCTTTCACCCCATAGAGACCCCAAATTGTTGCTTTAACAAAATAAATCGTTCGTTCATAATTACGTTGTTCTTTCAATGTTTTATGGGTAAATACTCTAAATTGAAAGTTCAGTCTTTTAATTCTACTCCACAAATATCTGCAGTTACATATTTTTTAAATCTGTAACGATACTTCTGCATGTGGTAAATGTATTGCAGGTTGAAGAAATATTCAGTCTTGATATTTATTTGATAAAATAAAAATATTTAATTTTACAATTCAAATCCTATATCTATAGCATCGAAAAATTTCTCAATCACAATGACATCATTTTTAATTAAACAGAAATGTTGCAGAATGCCGACTGTTGAATTTTCAGTTGTTTAAAATATTTATGCTACAGTTTCTCATTATGTATTTATTCGAAAAGGAAAACGGAAATGAATTTGATTTAAAAATCGTGCGCTACAAAGGACTTCCGTATTCCGGTTGGACCTACCAATCAACAACAACTCTCAGTCGTCCCAACTCTCCTTTGAGGATCTCTAGTACAAGTATATTCTGTATTGCTCTTCTTTCAACATCTTTACTTATTCGAATATAAGTGAGACACTACATGATTACTACGTCATCCACTATCGACACAATGCTACTGTATCTTGACTTATGTGAACAAACCTTGGCATTTTACGCATTACCTGTACATTGATCAACCTTCATTCCGTCTGCGGGACAACATAAATACATACACAAAAATGACATCTTCCGTGTTTCTTAACATCTTTCAATTATGCATGTCCTATAGTCGGAATCAAAGTAATTAATTTATATCTTTAACACATAGTCAAAAATGATGCTTATAGAAATTCTGTTATTGTCTCACTTACTAGAGTTTTCAACTATAGATATAATAATACTTTTTACAACTAAAGGTAACATGTTACAATATTAGCAATTATCCAATCATAACTCTCGAATTTGTTTGTACAAATTCTTACAATTACTTAACTCATAATTAACCTTTCTAATATGTCAAACAGGTCAAATGTATAGTCTCT
>JAUMHM010086874.1:0-10699 GCA_032362435.1 Melikaiella ostensackeni
TGGAAGATGTAGAAAAAAGAGCCTTGTCAAAATTATCTTTTAAACCGATTCTCTATAAACGATATGTAGATGACATATTTACAATTATACCAACTACTAAAATTTTGGAGCTTCCGAACGTTTTAAACAGTATTGATGAATCTATCCATTTTACACTCAAAATAGAAAAAAATAATATCATTAATTTTCTAGACTAGTTCAAGGTCATCGCTAACGCTAGCAAGTCGTCCCCACTTCGAATGAATCTTGGCATACTTATCCAATCTAAAGTTCATACCAATTTCTCGTGTGCACCCTTTGACGAGCTTCAGAACATCCTTGAAATGTTATGTTTCAGAAGTATAGATCATTAAGGCATCCATAGAAAATATATGAGTGACCTTATGCTTACGATTATTAGATATGTGGAATGAACCTACAAGCTCCCCAACAGATAGATGATGAGTCTACGGGAGGTTGAATTGAAAGCTTTCTGGCAATCAATCCTGACCATCGAGTGGTTGCGATTGTAGGCTGCAGCGACTTTGCAGGAGCTTCTGCCGATTAGCAGGTTCTCACGACAGCCTGCTACGCCTCTTTTCGATCCACGTTGTTCGTAAAGCTCTCTCCACACAGGTCCAATTGTCCGAACAATCCTGTCAGTGTGTTCAGACAAGTTACTGGCCTGTAGTCCCTTGTGTTGGATAAGTCGCCTTTCTTCGGTGAGAGTACAGTGCGTCCTGAAACCAGCCACTGTAGAATGGGCGCTTGCGACTTCAAATATGAGGTGAAGATCCAGGCCACGTGTTGGTGTGTAGGAGTAAACTTCTTCCACCAGAAGTTCTTGATACCATATGGTCCGGAAGCGAAGAATTTCTTCGTGCGTTTCAGTGCTTTCCTCACCCCTTCGGCACTGATTCTTGGACATTATTTCTCGAATGTCATGACGTTGTTGCAAATTTCCTTGAAACGCATGATGTTCTCAGCGTCCTTATGCAATGGGTGTTGAACTGCGTAAATCTTCCTCCTAAAAGTCTCCACCTCTTCGGACGTAGGCGGATTATTGACAGAAACAGGGGGATCACTGAAGAGGCGCGATGTGTCAGGGAAAAACTGTTGAATCTCCCTGACCCATCCCTTCCTCTTCTGTATTCTCCTCCTGAAGTCAGATGACACCCTTATTTTGTTTATAATGTGCTGCTGATAGCAGCTTTGACTTGTTCAATGTGTGATGATGGATCCTCAGTTCGTGAGTGAACTTTTGAACCCTTACCGTGAAAGGCTCACCAGATGTTATGTAGTCGATCACCCACTGAATACGGGACGCGTTCTGTCTAGCCCAGCCAATTTTATTTTCCAGTTAATGCAAGCGTCTTTCGGTCTTTTGATCTACCGTCGACTTTACCCTTCAGTTTAAATCGGCCAAAGCTCTCGCGGCATCATGAACTGAACAAGTGATGGTCCAGAAGTCATACTCCTCCGAGAGATCCTCACGAAGGGCGTCATCCATTTCAGCCAGATCTTGGGGCTTAGGAAGAACCTGGATTTTATGTTTCTCCTCGTCCTGAAATCGCCATCATCTGTCGGGGAATGCCTGATTTCCGTGGTTGGTCCTAATGCCGCTTCCATTTCTTCGTCTGCGGCCTTTTCTTGCAGCGATTAGGGAAGCATTCCGCGTATATATACTGTTTGCAAGAGGTTGTCCGCGCGGTTTCGCAACCTCTGTTGCGAAACGTGCGAAAGCTCTGAGTGTTTCTGGCACCACAGAGTGTGCAGGCGCGCCATGTAACCCCTGCGAGCAGGTATGATGCTGGCATCGTAGCAATCCAGCAAGTCACGCTTGAGTCGATCCATCCACTCAAGACGTCAACCGTCTCGCCAATCCGTCATCGTGTCTCCATCCGAATGAAGGTAAGGTAAGGCTGATACTCTAGGAGGTCGCCCAGTATCCCAGAGACACCATTTGCGACACATCACCCGTGCCATTGAGCTTTCGGCACGGTTGTTTACGTCTTAGCATGGGGGTTTTATAGCGAAACCATCCCTGACACTCGTCCGCGACTGCTCATTAACTTTTGCCACCGTATTCGGCAGAAACCCACGGTACAGGGACCCTCTATCCGCAACCTGAGGACGCGTTGGGTGGCTTTGTCATAGGCCCTCCGATTCGATTCCAAAGGAACCGAACCGATATATATATATATATATAACAACTAGGATCTCGGATATAAAACTGCTGGCTTGGCGAGGTTGAGAACAGGCTTCCTGCAATACGGAAACCTGAGAATCGGATTCTAATTTTTTTTCCAAAGAATCTTCTTCAAGTTTTATGCCAGCAAGTTTAGCGTTTTCCAGAGCTTTGTAAATTAACCTCTTTTCATAGGTCTCTCGAACCTTTCGTAAACCTCTTGACCTAGGTTTACGAACAGTGCTCGCATTATTTAAAATATTTGACATTTAGAAGAGCAGAATACGAATCTCACTAGTAAACTTAATAATTTGACAATTCGTAAGAGAATCGATTTATAAGTCACTCAAGCAGTAACTTGAAATTATTTGTTTCGACCAAACGGCTGAGATACGTATTTTTGGCTCAAATAATTATTTCGGCCAGACGGCTGAGAAAAATCTTCTTAATCCTGCACTAGAATGAGAAAAATAAATTTCGAAAACAATTAATTTTGGCCAAACGGCTGAAATAATTAAATTTTTAACTTCAAGAAAAAGGAAAAAGCTGGTCCGCCACCAAGAGTTACTTGGTAGCGAAGCCGGTGGTTATAGGCACGTATGGTGCTATCATCATCACTGCTACCATCAATTTGTTACAACCCAACCTTGTTTCCTTTTAAACTTAATTCTTTTATTTGGTTGTCGAATTGTCAGTGTGTCTGCCTTCGACTTGAAAAAAAATGAAAACATGTGAATTGATAAGGCTCCAAATTGATAGATTTTAAATTTATTATCATTTTTCTCAAATTCCAAATCTATTTTATTTTTATGCGGGTTATAATTCTTCCTTACGGACAAAATTAGTTATTTCTGTCGTTGCAACGAGTGCAACTCTTGTCCTCAAGATTTTCACTGCGAACGTACGCACACACACACATTACGCGAGTGAACACCTTTCCCCCACCTTTTTCGCAAATATACTTGATTTTACAACCAAAAACTTAGGGATGCTTTCAAATCCTCTAAATTTTCCCATGTCTTTTCCACATAATGTCAAGTTCTAGCGATAAGAATTGAGATTTCTAATCGTTTTGAGATACGGATACAAATCTCAATCTTTGCTGTTCTCCTTTGTTTTTCGCAGCGCCGTCTGGAGTTTATCGAAAAGCTTCTTTCGCTTAAATTTTGAGTTTCGGGAGAAAGCGGAAATTCCGAGTGGTACTACTATTAGGAAGGAAGACGAGAGAGGTTTTGGGATAGCCCTTGTCGATTCCCCTGTTAGTAATCAAAAAAGATAAGTAGTATGATAAGGAAGAAAAACAAGAAAGGTCTTGGGATAGCCCTTGTCGAAGTCCTTCCAATTTCAATAGTGAGCATTCGCTTTCATGCCCGAGGATTTAAGTGTTCCGTCGCAAAGAGGCTCACGCCGCTGTCCTTCAACAACTCAATTTTCATAGCCAACACTACCAAACCCCTTCGGAATCGGAAAAGCTTAGACAATATATACCCTCTATTAATAAAAATTTATTTTAGTACTCCATTGGGGGAAGATTCCGCTTTTTATTTGACGTCCCTCAGCGTGGTTTCAAACGTACCCTTCTTGAGAAGTATTACAGTAGAATTTAGTTCCGACCGACCGACATGGACAAAGCCCTTTTACCTTTTTATGGGCAGAAACTGATTAAATTCGCAAACCCGGTAAGGGCTCACGCGAGGTACCGGCTTTTCATCTGAACCCCTCGTAGGTGCATCGCCAGTGGCTCGGGTGGAAATTTTCGTTGAGTAAAGAAATTTGGTTGGTTGATCGTAATGGTTTAATCGCGGGGAAGAACGCTGAACTCGTTTGACTCCTATAGAATTCGCAATTGTTGCAAAAGTGCAGGTGGTTGACATTTCTTCGATTCACGACCAACACGTGACAGGAAATTGACTCTCGTTTTAAGAAATTCTGCTAAAATGAAGAATTTAGGCATTTGGGAATTCATTCTTTTTTCGAAATTTTTAATTAATAATAAATGGCAGGTTTTGCTTTTAATTCTGAATTTTGGAACTCATTATGCATGACCTTCTCGGAGGGTGCGGAATTATTTAAATTAATGAGGATTTCAATTTTGGTTGAGTTCGTAGTTTTAGTTCAGAAGATATTTGTACTTGAAATTTGGATGAAGTAAAGGGTGGAAGTCAGTAAGGGTAGGATGACTTGCGAAAGAGAATTGATGAACGGAGGAGAGAATAGCGCGAACCATAGCGGGGCACCCGCGAGGCGCACAGACACAAGCCCGCCAGACTGTGGATACGCACGGTTTCTCAGTAAGGGTAGCGTTGTATTCGTGAAAATAGTGTCATGGAGGGCATTCACTCATTCAACACGTTGTGTGTGCGTGTTAGAACGCCCTTGTTTGGTCTCTTCTTTCTTATTTCTTGCTTTCACTCGCTTCCTCTTATTTACAATATTTCTTGACCATTCATTCTTAGTCAGTATATAACATGTATATAAGGAAGTATTACATTGTGCTGTATCTGTTTACATATTTCCTATATAAGAACAAAAGGATTACATGTTCCGATTATAATTCCTTTGTTCTCAAGGCACAAATTATAATATGAGTTCCTTGTTTTCTATTGAAAATAGAAAAAGATTTATGAAAGTTTTTCTTTTTATTTTGAGTATGATGAGGTTGAATCAAACCCTTTTGTGAGGCAACTCGGCCTGCTAGCTGCTACGCTGAGGTCAGCATATCGTGGATCCTCATGTTACGATAGCATTACAAAGTGTGGATATTTTTCTTTAATTTCGATATAAGCGAAGTATGGAAAAATATTTTAATTATTTTAAATACAAAGAAAAATTTTTAAGTCGACTTTGGACCGCCCGTAACATTAGTGGCTCTGGATCTGACATCAGCAACCCGAAAAACACCCTGAGTGGGAACTTTTCGTCAAATCGATTCCTTTACAACTTTAGTCCGCCATATTAGATCAGTCATTTGAAACATTTTAATTTCGACTTTGAATTTCAAATCAGCGACCCGAAAAACCCCCGAGCTGCAATTTCCAATCAAATCGGTTTTTTTTACAAATTTGGTCCGCCATATTAGATCCGCCATTCTGAGTTTTGAAATTCTGACTTGGGATATGAAATCAGCGACCCGAAAAACCCGCGGGTAGCAATTTTAGTCAAATCGCTTTTGTTTAACAATTTTGATCCGCCATATTAGATCCTCCATTCTGAATTTTGAAGTTTTGACTTAGGATTTAAAATCAGCGACACAAAAGCCCCCGAGTAGCAATTTTTAGTCTGATCGGTTTCGTTCTACAAATGCAGTCCGCCATGTTTGCTCCGCTATTTTGGATTCTAATCTACATCAATTTACATGCCAGATACAGATTGGGCAAGCAAAAATCTATATAAAAACATATGTAGCACATGAAAGGTAAAATCTAAGTGTCCGTGGTAATCAAAAAACGATTTTTTTGTTCAAAAGTTCCAACCTCAACATATATTTTCAAGGTCAAAACATTTTTTTTACGCGCCACGCGAGAAAAGCGCGCATCAGCGCGCTCGAACTTCGAGAAAAAATACCGACCTCAACGAAGACAGACATAAAAGGAGAGTTTGATTATTTAGAAAAAGCAACGAAAAAACCTTTGCATAAATAGTTGGACTCAAGTCGTACCGAGGGATGTTTACTAGGCACTAGTAGTAGCTCACTTAGAAAAATCTTAAGAGGGTAAGCTCATGTAAATCGATAAAAAAGAGCTGATTTTTAAGATTTTTTCATGAAGTAATGGTTTGATGAAACTTTCTAAGACTTTCAGGGCATATTCATTAAAATTTCGAAGTACAAAAATTTATCTTATAATGAGATATGTTTTCTTCTTTGCGGAGTAACATATGTTGATGTAAACGACCTCGGCATCGATAGTGTTAGTCAGAGAGAACTCTAGGACTTTTTTGTTTTGTCATTAAACAGAAAACCGAAACGATTTTTTTTATAATAGAATGAGAAATCAGATGAAGCCAAGACCGCTAAAAAAGTGTAAAATTGATGACATTATGGCGCTATGAAATCATATAGCGATTTTTGCGTGAAATTTTCGTCTTAGTTATTCAAAAAAGTAATTAAATTTTTTTCCATTTTGTCAGGTTCATTCGGTGGGGAATTGAAGTGTGTATAAACATGCGAAGGTTATCGTGAACTAACAGGTCTCTAGTGCTAATCTGCAATTCCTGGCCATATTTTCGTAACATCGTAAAATAACGTTTTGAAATTCGTCCGAACCAGTCGAAATTCAAACGATGTCTGAAACTTAGAACTATATTGTGTGAAAGAGACCGAGCGAAGGGACGGACGCCGGCCGCCGCGCGGTTTGATACGTACCGCCTCTGTGATGATTATTGCGTAGAATTTCGTTCTGAAACTTCTAGATTATATTCTTCGCATTTTAAAGCATTGGTTTATGCAATAAAAAAAAACGATTCCTCTGAAGATACGTGGGCTTCCTCCTTTAAGAATTAAAAAATTATAATAATTATGAAATAATTGTTACGGATCTTATTCTACGAAATATCGAGAAATTTCTACAGTATTCAAAGTGGTCGTCACCACGGATTTTTTGAACAACTGAATGACCCAGGAGATGATGTTCGAACACCCTTAGGAAACCACCCTTGAAGTGGTACCGATCTGAATTCACTTCAAGGGGTGCTAGAGATTTTTGTTCATGTCCCACGTAGAAAGATCCAAGAATTACTGCAGTGATAAAAGTGGTTGGCACCACGGACTTTTTGAACAACTCAATGACCCAAGGGTTAATATTCTAATAGCCCACGTGGACGACCCTCGGCGTGACACAGATCTGTATTTACTTTGAGGGGTGCTAGAAAATTTTATTCAATCCCTACTTATAAAGCTCGAAGAATTTCTGCAGTAACCAAAGTGGTTGGCACCACGGATTCATTCAACAACTCATAGACCCAAGGAATGCTATCGTATTCTAATATCCTCAGGAAACCACGCTCGTAGTGCATTTGATCTGAATTCACTTCGCGGGGTGTTAGAGATTTTAAATCGTCCTCGGCTTGGAAAGATCGAAGAATTTATGCATTAATCAGAGTGGTTGGCACCACGGAGATTTTCAACAACTCAATGACCCATAGAATGATGCTCTTATATTCCCCAGAAACCACCCTTACAGTGAAACTGATCTGTATTTACATTGGGGGTGCTATAAATTTTTGTTCATCCTCTACTTAGAAAGATCGATCACTGCAGAAATTCTTCAACCTTTCTAAGTAGGGGAGGACTAAGCATTTCCAAAACCCCGCAAAGTAAATTAAGATCGGTGTCACTATGATTGTAGTTTCCTGTGGATATGAGAATATCATTCACTGAGTCATTGACTTGCCCGAAAAATATGTGGTGCCAACCACTTCGATTAATGCAGAAATCCTTCGATCTTTTTAAGTAGGGCATTAACAAAAATTTCCCGGACCCTTCAAAGTGAATTCAGATCGGTGTCACTCCAAAGGTCGTTTTCGGGGAATATTAAAATATCATCCGTTGGGTCATCGAATTGTTTAAAAAAGTCATGGTATCAACCACTTTGATTACTGCAGAAATTCTTCAATTTTTCTCAGTAGGCGATAAGCAAAAATTTTTAGCACTCCTCGAAGTAAATCCAGATCGGTGTCACTCCGAAGAAGGTTTTATAGGAATGTTATACTATCATTCCTTTGGTCATTGAGTTGTTCAAAAAAGCCATGGTTCCAACCACTTTGATTACGGCAGAAATTCACAATCATTCTAAGTAGGGGAAAATAAAAAATTTCTAACAGCCCGCAAATTAAATTCAGATTGGTGTCACAACGAGGGTGGTTTCCTGGGGATATTAGAATATTATCTCTTGGGTAATATCCTGGGGATATTAGGATATTATTTCTTTGGTGATTAAGGTGTTCAAAAAATCCGTGGTGCAAACCACTTTGATTAATGTAGAAATTCTTCGATCTTTCTAATTCGTTGATGAACAAAAATTTCTAGCGCTCCTCAAAGTTAATTCTGTTCGGTGTCACTCCGAAGGTGGTCTCCTGTGGATATTAGAATACTAATCCTTGGGTCATTTTGTTCTTCAAAGAATCCGTGGTGCCAAACACTTTGATGACTGCAGAAATCCTGCAATTTTCCTAAGTAGGCGATGAGCAAAAATTTCGAGCATTTCTTGAAGTAATTCCAGATCAGTGTCACTCCGAGTGTGGTTTCATAGAGATGTTATACTATCTCCCCTTGGGTCATTGAGTAATTCAAAAAAACCGTGGTACCAACCACTTTGATTACTGCAAAATTTTTCAATCATTCTAAGTAGGGGAAAATAAAAAAATTCCAACACCCCTTTTTCCCTATTCTTCACTATAGTCCCCAAGATTTTCAGGGAAGTACTAAACATAAGAATCCATGAACTGAAGCTTCAAACACATTAAACATGTCAACTTTTTAAAACTATCGTTCATTCTCGAAATCTTTTTTTTCCACTCTGGACAAAACAAACAAAAACGTCGTTTTTTAAAAGCTTTCGAATTCGAGGTATATCATCCCTTCTTTCAATTGAGCATCGGACAATTGGGGAAACTGAGGACATTGTCACTCTTCATCTAGTGCAAAACGAATTGTTTCATGAGATCCAACATGATATGAAGAGGTGTAGGGAGGACTTCCGATGGCTCCACTAATGGGTCATTGATGACGTTTCTGAATTATCTTTCCAGCGATATTCTTTTTGGCTAACCTTTCTTTGTAATGATTACCACGATCCCGGCTGTCCCATAAGCACAAGAAACTAGGATACTTCGTATTTCCTGATTGCTGTCCCAGAAGCATTGAAAGAACTCTGAAATCTTCAAAAGTTTGCCATTCATGTTGTTCATACTTGATTTTTTCCAAGATGATTTCCATATTACACTCAACTTCTCTAAGTTTTGTCGAATAAGCTATTGGTATCGATGCATATGCGTTTGTGTTGTGCAATAAGACGGCCTTTAGGCTTCCTTTATGAGAGTCTATGAATAACCTCCACTTTTCGTATTTGTAAACTTCTGGTTTCATTTCATCCAAAAGTCCATTAACATCGGTGCAATAGACTAAAGATAGTTCTTGATCAAGATGAAAGTATTTCCGTGAATGCTGTTCTCTGTTCTGATAAACACTTGACTTCGTTCCTTTTGCTAAATTTCCTTTTTTTCAAAAGTGAAGTAAAGTGTTTAGAGCCATCTTCAGTTAATCCCAACTCTCGAATCAAGTCATTCAATTCTTTTTGGGTCTACGTCTCTCAACGTCTCGTTTTCGTGTCATATGTGGTGTATTGATTATCAGTTGTTTCACATTCAGTATCGGAATCTTTACTAATGCTTGTGCATTTCTTATGTTCTTGCACTGCTTTCGTTTTTTAAGTTTCCCTGCCGACACAAAATCAATGGAAATTCAGTAAATATTCTCAGACTCAGACAAAGTTCTGAGATTTTTCTCTGAAAGTACTTAAATAGCACTTTTTAAAGATCCAGTAGTAGGCCTCATAAATTTTCTGAAGGCTCATAAATTGGTTTTGTGAATATAATCGGAATTTCCCTGAATAAGAAGGAGTTACAGAGGCTGCCTTGGACGAGCATCTTGCTAGCGAACCAGGTAGAAAGGGTTCTTGTGGTAAACAGTGGCCAGATGTAAGAGCTTCAATCATTTTTTTTTTCAATTTTCAAATAAGAGATTCAAAAGTTGAAATATGAAAACCACGGATTTTTACAATTACAAATATCTAAAATTTACTTCGAAAAATTCAAATTATGTCATATTTTGTACGGATCTTGTGAACTTTGCGTGATACGTAAAAACAGATAGCATTTTGAGATTAACCATCAAAGGAATGCTGCTGTATATAAATAGAAATTTATAGGTTGTCACTTATAAATATATGCATGTTAATAGTAAAATAATAATTTCTAAGGTGTTAAACGGGATTAAATTTATAAAGGTTTCATGATAGCGAAAACCTAACTGCCTGTCGTACATCGGTATCCTCAAGGCTGGACGATCATAAATTAAGTCGTAAAAAAGGACCCAAATCTCTGAGACTTTTTCTAGAGAAGAAATCATTCAAATAATCACTTAAATTTGACAGAAGTCGACCCGAACTGGACTGACATTTTTTTCTGAGACATTCCTGAGATTTTTTTCCGGTATGGTTCGGAATGAGAGATGCTAGCGTCTGCAGAAAGGTCTGCAGTTCTCTTAGTTTGTGGGTCTATTACCAGATTGCAGGTACAGTAAACTTCAAGCTTCCATTGTTTTTACTATCTTTGTTTTGTACAACATTGCATGACAAGCGGAGCATACAATACGAGGGTTGCTCAATAAATACTTAGCCTACAAAAGAAAAACGCAAATTTTGGAAAAGTGGCAAATTTTGGAAAAGTGGCAATTTTTTTTTCCACATAATCTCCTTTTAACTCAATACACTTGGCCCAGCGATGCTCCAACTTCTTCAACCCGTCCAAAAAATA
>JAUMHM010086875.1:0-10698 GCA_032362435.1 Melikaiella ostensackeni
AAATTGTTTCATTATTATTGTTTATAAATGAAAAGTATTTCATTTAATTAATTTCGGTCCCTATCCGTGATCGAAATACAATTATAAAAATTATAAATTGATTAAGAATTAATTCAAGTGTCTAGGGCAAGGGCTGATTCAGATTGCCTTACTGATGAGTCCGGTGAATCAGCCTAGGACGAAACGCTTATTTTTCAAAAAAAGCTTGATACTTTGTATGTATGCACATGTATACTATATGTGTGTATTTGTATACATGTGTGTATGCATGTGTATATGAATATGTATATATATATATATATATATATATGAAATAGAATATTTGAAAAAATTCTAGACCCTAATGCCAACTCAAAAAACATCTTCTTCACAGAATATTTATGCTCACGACCACGGGTTTCTATTAATCTGCTAGTCTCACCTACGTAAGAAAAAAGACAGACAGCACAATTGTATTCATAAACAATTCCTGATATTTTGTTTTTGGGAAGTGGATCTTTAATATTATCGAAAATTTTTCGAAAGCTATTAGTTGGTTTGTGAATGATCTTGATTTCATGTTTCTTTAGGACTTGTTCAATTTTTTCCGATAAACCATTTATATAAGGAGAAACTGTGAATCAACAGAAGAGACTTTTTTATTGTTATTAGATTTAGAAGCAAATTCTGTTCAGTATAATCGGAAAGTTTCTTTCTTCAAACAGTCATTGATTAGGTATGTTGGGAAACCATTATCTTGTAAGCTATCTCTGATTAAATTTAAATTTAAATTTCTAGATTCTAGATCTGTAATTCCAAGAATTCTGTGAAATAAACCTGTAACTAAACCAATTTCATGGCAACTAGGATTAGGAGAGTTGAAATTTAGATAACGGCCCGACCAAGTCTTCTCTTGACACCAATCAATTTTCATAAAACCCTCACGTCTAATAACAAGAGTATCTAAAGAACTAATTTTAGCATTTTCTTCAACTTCTATAGTGAATTTAATATTGGGATGGTAAGAATTGAAACTTCCGAGGAGTACATGGCATTTGTCTTGAGGAGCAGCAGTGATTATGTTATCTACATAATGGTAGAAAAATGGAACTGAAAAAGGTAGATTTTTGAGACAGTGAGATTCGAGTTTCTCCATAACTAAATTAGCAGATGCAGGTGAGAAGGGAGAACCCATGGCTGAGCCACTTATTTGTTTATAAGTGGAGCCACTGAATTTAAAAAAGGTGGAATTTAAACATAGTTCAATGCACTCTAAAAATAATGAAGTGGAATGTCGGTAAAATCAGAAATCTCAGACCATAATAAGGCAGATAATTTATAAAGAGGACCGTTAATAGTAGAGACAATTAATCTTAAGGGGGTATCAGGTTTGCGAATTTTAGGTAGGCCCCAGGCCCTTGGAGTGATGGCTGAGTAGGTTTTGAATTTTTTAGCTTGATCAAAAGAAATAAAGTTGTTAAATTCTAACTCAGAAATCAGATTATTATTTTTGTCTTGCAAGGGAGCAGTATATTCAAACTTGGATAAAGAATAAAGTTTTTTATCATTTAAAATATCAAACATTTTTTGGTGGTAATCTATTTTAGAAATAGCAATTGTAACATTGTCTTCATCAGAATTAGTAAACATCTCATCTGGATTTCTGAGCTTGAATTCACGTATCACATTAGAGTTAGTTATACCTTCAAATGTGAGTCGATTTTTATGCCTTGAAATGGAAACATGATTCATGGTAATATGAGAACATTGATTTCTAATTGAAATTTTAGATTCGCCATCTAAATTTAAAATACCAGTTTCAATAGACGCAATAATATTGTGAACGTGTGGGTCATTAATGTCATTAATATTCGATGAAAACTCAGGTCCTAAGGACAACAAATCAATGAATTCTTGAGGGATAACATAGTTAGTGAGATTTACAAACTAATTCCTATTGCAATTAATCTTTGTGGAACGAATTTTAGAATCACGAAGATGACAGAATTTTTTTATAAAAGAAGTTTTTTTACATTGGAAAACTCTTTCCTATTTGTCATATTCAAATGCATAGAATTTTTGTAGTATTTGAAAAGGGATGATATTCTGAACAATATTTTCAATTTGATTCAATCTAAAAGTATTATGATCTATAGCGAAATGAATGTTAGAAATTTCTAAATTTAGAATATTGATTGATAAATCAAAGAAGAGACGATTTAACTTACATGAATTTTGAGAATTAAAGAAATGAAAGCTTGAGTTTTTTAATTCACAACTGATGTGTGAAGGAATCAAGCCGGATCTCCTGCAGCGTAAAAGGAAGATTCGTTGATTGATAAGAGCAGCTTGTTTACATTTGATAGTTGACCATTCCTTGAGGAGCGAAAAATAACCATGTCCAAAGAAAAGGGAGACCACTTGAAAGAATCCCCATAAGTTGATATAATATTCAAAATTCGGCATGTTAGTAATGTTGTACGTTGTACGTTTAGTCTCGACCTTTTTACCTTAATAAAACAACGAAGCAAGTTTTAAAATGAAGGTCAAAAATTAAAAAAAGCGACAATTCTTTTCGAAACGTTTCGGTCACCATTTGGACCCTCATCAGTGAAAAAAGCATTTATTGTGTCTGTCAAAAACATACAATAATGTAGAGAAAAATAAAACAGGATGAATAATTGATAAAAATTAAATTTTCAAATTTTAAGACAAGAGAAATGCGTTATCTCACAAAAGAGGCCCTCAATGTCTTAAAAACTGTGTCAATAAGTAAAAAAATATGAATAACAACGAAGAAAACGGAAGGTCAACAGAAAATAAAAACAAAAAACAGACCTGGTACGAGTTAAAATGACAAATGAATATAAATAAATAAGGCGAAAGCCCGATATCCAGCTTGGAACGGTAACAACAAGTGACTGAGCAACTGAGATTACGAGAATTCAAATAAGAATCCAGAAAGTGATGGCTTGGTCAAAAAGAAACTTTAACGACATGAAAATAAAAATTTTAAAGTTTTGTGAGAGGTTTGTAGACATCAGGAAATAAATTATTTTCATATCTAACATTAACTGTATTTGGTACTTTGTTGATCAAAAAATATTCGACCATTTTTCTACGGGCTCTATTGTTCTCTAATGATAAAATCTCAACATTATCCAAATCGAAATTATGACCAGTATCAATATAATGTTTTGTGAGAGCAGTATGCTTAGCTTCATCAGGAAGGGAAATAGAATATTCATGCTCACGAACGCGGGTTTCTATAGATCTGCCAGTCTCACCTACATAAGAAAAGGGAAAGACAGCACAATTGTATTTATAAACAACTCTAGATATTTTGTTTTTGGGAAGTGGATCTTTAAGATTACTAAGAAATTTTGAAAAGCTATTAGTTAAATTCTAAAATTCCTAAAATTAAAAATTCCTGAAAATCCTAAAATTCACAAACCTGATACCCCCTCGTGATTAATTGTCTCTACTATTAACGGTCCTCTTTATAAAGTATCTGCATTCTTATCCAAAATTTTAAATAATGTTGTTGGAAAAAATGATTCACACGTCACAGATAGCTTATCCTTCGTAAAAAAAATCAAGTTATGGCGTATCCCTTGTGATTACATCTTAGTTTCTTTAGATGTAGTTTCCATGTTTAATAACATTCCTACATCTAATATTCTAGGCTGTGTGATTTCAAGATGGTCTGAAATTTCTGAAATTACTGACATTCCACTTCATTACTTTTTAGAGTGCATTGAACTATGTCTAAATTCCACCTTTTTTAAAATTTAGTGGCTCCACTTATGAACAGGAAAGTGGCTTAGCCATGGGTTCTCCCCTCTCACCTGCATCGGCCAAATTAGTTATGGAGAAACTCGAATCTCACTGTCTCAAGAATCTACCTTTTTCCGTTCCATTTTTCTTCCGTCATGTAGATGACATAATCACTGCTGTTCCTAAAGACAAAAGCCATATACTTGTCAAAAATTTCAATTCTTACCATCCCAATATTAAATTCACAATAGAAGTTGAAGAAAATTTCAAAATTAGTTTTTTAGATACTCTTGTTAAAAGATGTGAGGGTTTTATGAAAATTTATTGGTATCAAAAGAAGACTTGGTCGGGCCGTTATCTAAATTTTAATTCTTTTCATCCTAGTTGCCATAAAATTGGTTTAGTTACAGGATTATTTTACAGAATTCTTAGAATTTCAGATCCAGAATTTATAATCAAAAATATAAATTTAATCAAAGATATCTTAAAAGATAATGGTTTCCCAACATACCTAATCAATAACTGTTCGAAAAAATAAACTTTCCGATTATACAATACTGAATTTGCTTGTAAATCTAATAACAATTAAAAAGTCTCTTATGTTGATTTCACAGTTTCTCCTTACATAAAAGGTTTATCGGAAAAAATTGAACAAGTCCTAAAGAAATATAAAATCAAGATCATTTACAAACCAACTAATAGCTTTTTAAATTTTTTTAATAATCTTAAAGATCCACTTCCCAAAAACAAAATACATGGAGTTGTTTATAAATACAATTGTGCTGTCTGTCCCTTTTCTTATGTAGGTGAGACTGACAGATCTATAGAAACCCGTGGTCGTGAGTATAAATATTCTATTTCCCATCCTGATAAAGCTACACATACTGCTCTCACTAATCATTATATTGATACTGGTCATAATTTCGATTTTGATAATGTTGAGATTTTATCATTAGAGAACAATAGAGCCCGTAGAAAAATGGTTGGAAACTTTTCGATCAACAAACTACCAGGTACAGTTAATCTTAGATATAAAAATAATTTATTTCCTGATGTCTACAGACCTCTCAGAAAACTTAAAAATTTTTATTTTTATGCCGTTAAAGTTTCTTTTTACTTTATCGACCAAGCCATCACTTTCTGGTTTCTTATTTGAATTCTCGTAATCTCAGCTGCTCAGGCACTTGTTGCCACCGTTCCAAGCTGGATGTCGGGTTTTTGCCCTTATTTTTTTATATTCATTTGTCATTTTAACTTGTACCAGGTATGTTTTCTGTTTTTATTTCCTGTTGGCATAGTTTTTGAAAAATTGAGGGCCTCCTTTGTGAGATAACCCATTTCTCTTGTCTTAATATTAAAAAATTCAATTTTTATCAATCATTCATCCTGTTCTATTTTTCTCTACATTATTGTATGTTTTTCACAGACACAATAAATGCTTTTTTTGACTGATGAGGGTCCAAATGGTAACCGAAACGTTTCGAAAAGAATTGTCGCTTTTTTCATTTTTGACCTTCATTTTCAAGACTTGCTTCGCTGTTTTATTAAGATAAAAAGGTCGAGACTAAACGTACAACATTGTAAATGTCTTTTGTATATCAATGCAGCACTGAGGAAATGTTTAATTTGAAAAGAATGTAAACAAATTCCATGCAGTGAATGAAAAAATAGTACCGTATTTACACGCATATAAGCCGCACCTTTTTTCGGTTTTACACAGCTTTAAAATCGGGGTGCTGCTTATAATCGTGTGCGGCTTATATTCGGATACAAAAAGTCGAAATAGTGAAAAATGATGTTGCGTGCTTGAAAATGCCCGCCGCGAAAGTGAAGCACCTTTCGAGACACTATATGTCTTCAGCACTGAATACCTCATTCTACTTCACGAAAGCGATCAACACCCCAAGTCTCACGAACTGAGCAGAGAGACTTGGTGGTGGAAGAGTAACATGTGGCTTTTGAGCAAATCTCTCCTCTTTGAACAGGCTTGAGTTACATGTCCACATTTGGCGCACTGTCCTGGTGTGTAATGCCAGTGTATGTGTATTTTCATTACTCGAAATCGACATGAAGCATTGTCTGGAGAGCGGGCCACCCTGAAAAAGTTTCTTCGATTTTCATGGCATTCACGTATGTTGTAGTATATATCGACCCAAGATACTGTGCAAAAGGATTTTCCAATGTGGTGTGCGATTTCCACCCACGCTCAGGTAGACTATTTGCTTGAAATACGTAAACGGATTGCTTAAAAAATAGAGAACTCCGGTTGGATTAATTTTATTTTTAAATTCAAGTATGCCCTTTTTTAGTGAATTTTCCAAGCTTTTGAATGGAATAAATTAAAGTTTAAACAAAAACAAAATTAAATACAAAAGGACCCCGCACAAAATACGTGGGAAAGTGGCTGTTGGTGGATTTGGCTGAAACTTGGAAATTTTGTAGGTTATTGGGGTCTGATCAAATATCTGAAAACAAAACTTCAAAATGGACAGTTTTAGCGCTATACGGCAATAAGCGGTAAACAGCAGTGAATTGGAAGCATCGCTATGCCATTTAGAGTAAACATAACGTGCGAATATTTCCGTCACGAAAACAGCGCACTTAACGACACAGCTCAACGTTCAGCGCTCAAGATGTCGACATAACTGATACACTTATATAATTGAGGGCTGAAATGGTGCCAAACTGAGGTGAACATCAAATTCCGTTATTCCAATGAAGCACGTCAAGCGCTGCTTGAAACATCTGAACGCTAAGTGCTCAATATATGGACACAACGGACACACTCACTGCTTTGCGAGCAGAAACAGTGCGAGAGTGAGCTCGGTACCCAGTGCGGTTATGTCTACAGGTATGATGAACTAGTATGTAACGCGTTTCTTAAGATGGCCTAACGCTAAGCGCTCAAGATGTGGACGTAAATGATACACTGACATCTTTAAGGGCTAAAATGGTGCCAAAGTGAGGTGAATATCAACCACCGTTTTTCTCCTTGGCATCCCCACCATGGCGCTCGCTTGCATACTACACATGGCGTCACGGGAGAAGATAGACCTATATTAGTGCGCTTGAAATTTGAAAATAAGTACCGAACTTCACGATGACCGAAACGAAGGGGAAGTTTGATTATTTATAAAAAGCCACGAGAAAACCTTAGCACAAATAGCTGGACTAAAATAATACCGAATAATAAAAAATTATAATACAGGGTTGCGTAAAAAATATTCCTAGAGGGTCAACCCTGTAAGTGTGTAAGGGCTACTTTTGTTACAACAACAAAAAGTAACGAACAAAATGAAATTACGCGGAAATAATTGTTAGGGATCCTATTCGAGGAAATATCAAGAAATTTCCGCAGTGATCAGAGTGGTTGGCATCACAGATTTTTTTAACTTATACCGCGCTCCTGATTGGTCCAGCTTAATTTTTTATAACTCAAAAACTAAAACTTCAACCAATTTTTGAGAAAGGAATTTACGATTTATTCATTTTTTATACAGCTATATAATTCCGGATGATTTTACCTGGGTCACCCTGTATGATATATAATAATAATATATAATATATAATAACATATAATATAATACTAATACTAAATTTTGTTCTTTCAATGATACATATCAAGCGCTCCTTGAAACAACTGAACGCTAAGCGCTCAGTGTACGGATTTAACCGATAAACAGTCCGCTTTGCGTGCTTTTTGTAGGAACACAATACTGGATCACGTGAAGGTTACGACTTTGTTATGAAACGACTGATTATAATTCAAAAGCAATCTACTATAACCCATAACAAAAAATTCCGGTGTACGCAGTCGAAGGCGTCGAAAAACACATAGGAAAGAATTTGGTTTCTGAAAGTCATAATTTCAACTTTGGCCTAAGTATTTGGACAATGATGGATTACAGATGCACAGTTAACATTTCAAATGAGAAAATAAATTAAAAAACTAAGAAATGATCAAAATTTCGAAAAGTACTACGGAAACTGCAAAAAAATAGATGAGGATTGATATACATAGCTGAGGATACGGTGACAAAGAATGTACTTTTTTATTAAAAAAATGAACAGACTCTTTATATAATCAAAGACAATAAATAAACAGTAAACGCTTTTCATCAAACATCAAAGTTGTAGAGAAATTCAGCTCTTAATAAACCAATAGTGCTTTTTTTCGCTCACAGTGTCAAGTGGTCTTTCCAAGAAAATTAAAACATACAATAAACATGCAGCTTGTAACTACGTTAATAACAATGTTCAATTTTCAAATAAATATCTAACTTCAGTTTATAGTTGAAGTTAAAGTTAGTTCTTTGCACAAAAAATAATTTTCATCTTCAGATATTTTAGCTAACTGCAGTTTATCGTTCATGCTTAAGTTGTTTCTTTTTTTTTTAAATTGAACATCGTTAGTTACGTAGTTACCAGCTTCATATTGATTTTATGCTTCAATTTTTTTGGAGATAGTGTTATTATTCACCATCATCCTTAGCTAGTTTAATCTTTTCTTTTTTTTGCAGTTTCTGTTTTATGTTTTGAAAGTTTTTTTTTTTAGTTTATTTATTTATGTTCTCGATTCAAATGTTCATTGGACTTTTTTGAGGCATCACTGTCTAAATACTCAAGCCAAAGTTGAAAGCATGGCTTTAAGAAGCCGAATTCCTTGCCATGTAAGTGATAGGGCCTATCAACCAGGGCAAATGGCTCGAATCAATAGAAATACTAATCTAGATAGACAGAAAAAGGATCTGTTGACTTTCTTGTGTAAAATGCGTCAGGGACTTTCTGAAAATTTTCTGTAAATAATTTTTCGTTATTCGAGCCGACAAGCTACAAGCATGGCTCTTGCTACTGTCAGAGAGTCTCTGACGCAACGATTTGTTCTCAGAAACACTGGATTTACTGCAATAACCATACAAGATTTTATTGAAAGACATGTGACAGAATTTGCAAACGAAATATATAATCCACAACCAAAAATTCCTAGAGCTATCGTTGTCTTAGATAGCATTTATATTAACATACCTAAGAATACAAACTTTCGTGTTATTGGACAATCATTCTGTAGCCATAAAGGTTGTCACTTATTGAGACCTGCTCTTATTGTAGCTCCAAATGGATACATCCTGGAAATACAAGGACCGTATTTTTCTGATTCACGTAATAACGATGCTCAAATCCTTAGAAACGAATTTCAAAGGGATCTGCAGGTTATGCAAGAATTGTTTGATGTTGGCGACGTTTCTATACACAATCGAGGGTGAAGAGACGTGCAACCACTTTTAGGGCGTTTGGGTATTGTGTCCAAGTTTCTAGAGTTACTTCAAGCAGGACAAAGTCAGTTGACAACAGAAGAAGCAAGCGAGTCTCGGTTCATAACAAAGTCCAGATGGAGCAATAATTAACCGGTATCATCCTGTTATTGAAATGGGAGGTGCAAATGCACACTTAGCAAGAGAATATCAAGAGAAAGCTCGCAAAGTCAATGTCGTCCTAGCACGAGTTGAAGTAGAGAATATGATGTACGGACGGGCCAATTGGAATCACCTGAATGCAGATAAAGTACATAAGCTTCCTCGCCTTTAAATAAACAAACTACGCGACATAACGCTTAGCGTTTATTAGCTTGAACTTGCTCCATCATATATCAAGACAAGCTGCAACACGAAGGAGATGAAGAGTTCCAATTGGATACAATGATAGATGAGCCCGGCATCATCAGAATAAGAATATACTCTCATTTTCACAATGCGACCAGGTAACAACTCTAGATATCATTCAATGAAGAGATAGAATAGAGAATAGAGATATAGATAATAGAGATAGAATAGAGAACCAGGCAATGAAGAGTCGATTTTCGGCTATTACTGTACATGTAAGTTAGGAGCCCGAACACTAGGTACATGCGCTCATTTAGCAAGTATTTTATGGTTCCTGGGGTACGCAAGACGCGAACAACAAGTGAAATATCCTCAAATGATACTTTTACATGTGGTGATATCGAGGGCCGTGAGCTCATGCTTCGTCCATGGAACCACCTCAAGTGAATAGAGTAGAAACAGAACGGCAAGTATTTCAGTTGCAGATATCTTGTTCAACGCCGACAGATTGTAAGACCAAATAACGCTTGTATCTGCTTCGGAGAGCCTCCTTCACTGATGTTATATACTGAATGAGGCTCTTCGGCATGCCTAGTTATAGGTAGGTCTCTCCAGCGCAAATGTGTCTAATAGCGCTCCTGTCCACGAGTTAAGGGTCATCACTAACACTAGCAAGTCGTCCTCACTTCAAATGAACCGTGGCACACTTGTCCAATCCAAAGTTCGTACGAATTTCTCGTGTGTACCCCTCGACGATCTTTCGAGCATCCTTGAGATGCTGTGTCTCAGAAGCATAGATCTTCAAGTCATCCATATAAATATGAGTGACCTTATGCTCGCGATTATTAGGTCCGCCGCAGAGGTACCCACGAGAATTGCGTAGTTTGAGAGATAGTTTTCCAAATGAGATAGTAAACTTGGTTTTGCAAAGGGGCATCAATCTCTCTATGCATCCTTTTTGTGTGTATGAACCTTCAAGCTTTTCAACAGACAGATGATAAGTCTATGGGAGGTTGAATCGAAAGCTTTTCTTGTAATCAGTCCAGGCCATCGACAGACTGCGACTGTAGGCTGCACCGTCTTTGCAGACGCTTCTGTCGATTAGCAGGTTTTCCCGACAGCCTGCTACGCCTCTTTTCGATCAACGTTCTTCGTAGATCTCCCTCCACACAGGTCCGATTTTTTTAACAATCCTGTCGTTCAGGATCGCTGTAAAGATCTTATACAGCATGTTTAGACAAGTTATTGGCCTGCAGTTCCTTGGGTTGGACAAGTCGCCTTTCTTTGGTAGGAGTACAGTGCGTCCTAACACCAGCCACTGCGGAATGGGCGTCTCCGACTT
>JAUMHM010086876.1:0-10698 GCA_032362435.1 Melikaiella ostensackeni
ATGAAATCAAATCTAATATATGAAATACTTTTCGAGGTTAAGTTTCTTCAGTGTGCAAAAAGTAACCATCCAATCGAGCATCCAATATTATAAACGATTATTTTCATAGAAGGTAAATATAATCCCCCACTGAGTATATTCATAATTTTTACGAAATTTACATACCTCACATAAAAACACGTTTCCACATTAAATGTTCACACAAAACATGCTTCGACAGACTTTCACGGTAACCAAAAAGACCAATGCGCACACTCTCAACGTATGCAAACGCTATAATCTTGACACGTGTAACGACCCTGGTAGCTCTGAAGTCGAAATTTTCCGTTGAAAAAAGTGCCCCTGGCAGGTGATTGGTCTTTTCCTGTAGATAAATTCTCCGGCGGGATCCTCCATTGATTTGAAATGATTTCAAAAAATCACGAAACCAAAATATTGGGATTGGTGACTTGTTGAACGAATTTAAACAACAAACAATTTTTAAAATAGATTTTACTTCCCCATGAATTTATTTCTTGAAGTTTTGTTCAACTTCCGACGTTGATAGTTCGTTCTCAATTGCTCACAGGCAAAAAACTCACAGTTTGATTCTTATATTCGCAGTTATACACTCAACAATTGAAAGAGTTCACGTAATCCATTTTTAATTTCGCACTTTTCTACTCGATCATGAAGGCTAGGCTTTTTGAGTTTGGTTGAGGTGAGACTCATTCTCGTCCACAAGGTAGAAGAAAATCATCCTATTGAAGCTTCGAGTAAAACCGCTAGCTTTCAAGGTACCTTGTGGACTTTATTCAAATTGGGAGCCGCATTTTCAAAACTATGAGCTACATCGCTAACTTGTCCCCTTTTGGGTGAAATCAATGAATATGTGTACGTTTCTGTGAGTTTATTGTGTTTGTCAAAATAAAAGTGAATTGAAGTGTCAGTGTTTGTTTATTGATTTCGATCACCAGACCCAGAATTAATTACTCTGTTTCAACACTTTAAGATTAGAAAAAATAGAGAAAGATAATCTTATTGCGATGAAAGTGTTAAGTACATATGCGAGGAAGATTTGTATAACAACTAGAATTTTGTTATTCCAAACGTTCTCTTTTTCTATATATCGGGAACTATTATATGAAAGGACTTCCTGACATAATTTTTATTTCTTTTCTGATATCGTTAGTGCATTGAACTTGAAAAACATATCTGTACCTAAAATGCACCTTCGAAACCTTTTTGTATGAAGGAATTGAGGAATTGTTTGTCCTTCAAAAAATAAATCTTTTTTCGGGCAGTTTTAATTTTGACTCAAACTTGTAATTATATTTTTCCTTCCCATGCAATAGATACACGCTATAGTCGTAACGCATTTTATTTTGCACTTTTCCGTACTAACTTCCTTGTTTGAAAATTTTTTTCCAGCTAGCATTTAAAAATCGTTAGATGCGCCGGAAGTTAACAAAAAATGTTCGCGAAAATTTGAGAAGCTGGAAAAGTGTATGAAAGATATAGAATTACAGAATGCTCAAGTTCAAATTTATATTTTTTTCATTCGTCCAATTTCTTGAATTTTTATAAATTAATTTTCAACACCTGATAGATTTTTATTTCATTATTTTTATTAAATAAGAAGGAAATAAATAATGCAAACAATACAAAAACGACTAATTGACTATTGGAAAACCTGCTGCCTTTTTCTTTCTTGAGACAAGAAAAATGTTCTGAAGTGGTTTTATCATTCAAAAGCCTTCAGACGTTCAACACTTTTTTTCTCAGTTGAATAAGATTGTTTTAAATTTTTTCTTTGAAAACAAGTTCTATTATTATCTTGTAAAACCTCATTTTCTTCAGTCGATCATTTTCAAGAGATAAAATGAAGCTTTCTTTTGCGAAAAATTTTGAAAAAAGTATCAGCCGCACTTGGGGAAAAACTCAAAAATAAGTTTAGAATTAAAAATGAAGGTGAAATAATTTTTGAATGAAAAAATTATTATTATTGTCGTAAAGCTGCAGAAAAAAACGTTTCTAAAAACTCGCATGCGGGGGGCACATTTTTTCTTTTTATAAACTTTCAAATGAAAATTCTCACTTGAATACGAGAGTAAGAGACTTTCTTTTCGTCACATGAAGATCGAAACAAAAGTTTGGTAACGGTCTCTAATAATTCAAGGGAAAGATTGACAGAAACGAGAAATATAAAAAACAGTTAGCCACCCGAAAATGCATAATTTTGTGGCTTTATTTAGAACCAATCTCTCCAGATTATTCCATTTTTCAAAAAGAAAGAGGTAATAATTCAAACCAATAACACATTTCTAGAAAAAATTACCAACATTCTCAAATTTTTGAAATGTATTCAAGTAAAATAGATATTTTCTGGTAAATTAAGGTTATTATTAACAACGTCAATTGAAATAAATGTTAAGTATTCATAGGCAACCAAGCAGATTGGAACCAATCTTTGCTTAATGTCTCTCTTTCAAGATTTCTTAAGGATCGAAATATAATCTATTTTCTTATGAAAATTTTTTGTGTACTGGAAAAAAACACCCAAAAAGTTCACAATTCAAAAATAGACTTTGAGACTACCTGTTTTTTCCGTTCATTAGAGACAGATGTACAATGAATGTACACAAGAGGGAGACAAAAGAGGAAAAATAAAGAAAGTGTCAACCAAAACCATCCTCACACTCACTCTTTTCACCGTGTTTTTTATACTACTGTAGACCCAAATTGTTTCGAAGTCAATTTAGACTCCCTCATCCGGGGTAAAGCTGATTTATGCTTCTATCTTCAAAAAGAAAAATAAAGTGAAATGAAATTTACAAACAATTTTGAAATATAATTGCAAATTTTGTTTGATTAGTGTTATGGTGAAGTGTTCGTCAAGCTTTGGAATGTACAATGTTGGATATTATACGCAGGAAGTTATATTTAAAAATTACTTCATCTTTTCTTTTTTTGATGTTTTTGCTAATGTAATTTTCAGTTTAATTAATTACGAAAAATTTGGCAGAATGTGTTTTTTTGAATGATATTACTGGAAGTCCTTTCATAGTAGTATCACATGAATTCAGTCAGTTAGCAAGAACTCAAATTGGATGCATTATCGAAGTAACTTCTGATAGAATGCAAGTTTCATGGTTTTTCCAAAACAGGTATTCCATTTTAGTAAGAAAATATGTTCTGACTTTAACAAAAAAAGATAACAAAGTAACTTCAAATGAGAATATCAATAAATCTAATAAATATATTTGAATTTGATTACAAAGAGAAACTGCAATGCACATATACACAATTATTATGTTTTTCATTATCCATAACTGTATTTATGCTATAAATTACCCCTGATGAGGAAGTCCAAATTGGCTTTGAAACATGTTGGGTCCTCAGCAGTATAACAAAGACACAAAAAATTTTCAAAGGAAAAGAGATTTTATTTCGATCTTGAAGAAAAAAATGCATAATATTAATTCAGTGAGGAAACTGCCGAACGCACAATATTTTTCGTATTTTCAATTACTTTTGACAGAATCTTGCACTCATAATGCCATTTTTTTTAACGACAAGTACATGCCGGCAAGAGCACGCGATTGTAAAAATCGGAAATTTATATAAACATGTATCTATGCCTAATTCCAAATTCGTAAAAATTTATTTTGATTTTTTTCACTTGCATAATTATAAATCTGTCGATTTATTAATATTAATGGAAATTATCAATGCATGCTTTTGTTTTTTTTTCAATATGAATATTTGTTCATATCTCAATATAACAGCTATTTTTTATTCAAATAAGAGATAATGAAACTAAAAATTTTAGAACGTACCTGTCGTAGGCTTTTCAATTAATTCAAATATTTGGGTAGCAATTTTTTGGAGAGATTTCTTCCTTTTGTTATTATCTTTATACACTGTTCATGATTTGTTGTATAAATTTCAATGATCTCGAATTAATTGGATCAAAATCGCGTTTTCATCAACGTTATCATCCTCCTGCATTGCAGCCATATGGAACATGTTTATGGATCCAATAAGCACTTAAGAAAATATGTAATTCTTTCGATATTTTAATGAATATAACGTCACTTTCTTACGTTTTTACTTCTTCCTCCAAGGAATCGACTGGAATTAACTGCATTAATTACCCGAATCAAGTATAAAATCGACAACACAATTAACCCATATGAGAACAACGTGTCGTACAAGAACACCCAAACACATAACCAGAACCTGGTTACGCGTTTGTACCACGACGTGATGACGTCACAGTCGGCGTTTATGATTTTATGTTGTAATGATCGCACCTGTGTGCTCATCTTTATAGTGGGCAGCGAACATACTAAAAGCGAATCCGCAAACCATCCTTTCACCCTTCTATACGTTAGCCACTCTTTTATGGTCACGCGGCAAATTTAAATTTAAATTAAAATCACTTTTTTAATAAACATAGATTAATATGGCAGAATTATAGATCCAATGAGGAGACTTTAGAATGAAATTAATGATAAGAACTTCTATTTCATGAGACAGCAAGCCTAGTCTGGGTTATTTCATAATCTTAAAATGTTTTTGAAATGCACTTGAACTCAAAACTAGTCTCATCTCATAAATATTTAGCTTTAAGATTCATTTTACAGTTCTACATGTCGCCAAGAATCTTAGAGGGAATGTCTCACGTTTTACGTCATGATTAAACATCACTTTTTTTACAAGGGCTAGAAATTATACAGAACTCGAAACATAGCTAGAGAGTAAAAGTATATAATAATGATTTTTATTTTAGATAACTACGCTCGAGAGAAAAATCACTTTAGCATTGAGTACCAGTATCCGTTCTCAGTCTGAGAACCATTTTTACGACTAGACATTTTAGAGGCAAACATTTCTCCCATCTCTGAAATATCACATCAAATTCGAAATCATTCGTTATTTAATTCCCAGAGTAAATTGTAAGCAAACTTTTGACATTTCAATAGTCGAACCAAAGAAAACCATACTCTAGAATATCTCGTCTGAATTTGAAATCGGAGATGCTAATAACGATAAAATACCAAAAGAATTCGGCAACGGGACATGTGTGAAAAGGCTAGTTAGATCTCAAGTTCAAGTACGGTATAATTTATGCGACAGGGTGTCAGCACTGCACTCTTCTCGATTGGGCCCGTTGGCTTGAGAAAATCAACAGAAAGGGACCGTAAGTGGATCCACCTACGCTAAGTAAATTTTTGAGTTTTCCTTGTAAATCAACTTTAAAAAGTGTTACTTGGCCGAGTTGATTTTTATTCTTGTAAATTCACCCGATTTCTCATTTTCATAAGTCGGCGATTAGAAGATTCAATTAAAACCATGCAAAATGACCGATCAAGGAATTTAGTTTTGAATAAATTTACACACTGCGCTCGAGTCAGGTCGTGACAAAATTTCTGGTGACAACGTTGGGAATTTGAATTAAATAATCGGCAGAAAAATCGGGAGTGATTTTTTTTAAATAATGAGTGAGAAATTTCAAAGTGAAATATTGAGAGTTCATAATATATGAACATTAAAAAATACGTACTCGACGTTCTATATTCGTCTCGAGTGACATTCAAATCAAGTGAATTGAGTTTCGGACTGGTGCAAATAAGAGAGAAACTTGACTTTCACAAGCAAAAAATTTTTAAATAGATAATTCATTATTATATTAAACTCAATTCATAAATGAGAACTTCTGTCGAAATTCATAATTGCCAGAGACAATTTAAAATGTGCCATGGAAGGGAGTGATGTTGCAAATCCACCAAGGATCCATGAGATTTTCGCTCGAGCAAGTAAACCAGAAACCTCCACTACAGACCAGCAACTTCTTCATCTCGGAGAAACAACCCTGAAAAAGTGATAATTCTTTTCAGATATTCTTCACCAGCAAATCAAAAATAAATGGGTTTTAAAAGACACACCAAACAACGCAAAATTGGAGAGTAATATGGGCAATAATTCTTAGAAGGAATTAACAATAGATTGAAGGTTCTCAAGCCTGTGAACCCGACGCTTGGTGCGGTTGTTCGGGAAGTGCAATTCAACGTTTGACCCCAGAACCACGGAGAGCAGAGGCAGATTTGGAGCCAGAGTTCAAATCCTTGACCTTATTCATCATCGAGACCAGTGAATCGGAAATCTACAAGCGGAGGACATCAACCTGGAAAAAAATGTGTTAGTGCGGGAGTGGATAAAAGTCATTTCGATGAAAAGAATAGTGAAAAGTGCTTTCATTGGATTAACAAAAAAATTTGTCCGAGTATGCTGAATGTTGTATGCTGAATGGAAAGTCTCCTTTCATTTTGATCTCAATTCTGCCAAGTTTTGTAGATAAAAATAAGTGCTTTCCCAAGCTTCTTAAGAAAAATGTGGTAGGATTTTTCTGAAATTAAGAAAGTATGATTTTGATAATGATCTCGAGATATACATCAATTGTAATGAATATGGATGGACATTTTCTCAAAATCTGTAATCATAAAAAAGTAAGTTTTATAAAATGCACATTAATGTATCCGAGGATGAACTTTGTTAAAAAATATTGAGAATTTTGCGCAAACAGTTTCGTTTGAAGGATATTAGTTAATAACTATTTGGATCCTTTTCTTTCTTCGACCTTGTGCTTATTTTCAAAATAATAAATTTAAAAATGGAGGAAGGATTTCATTCAATCCAAAATCAAGGTGACTTCTTGCAGGATGATCACGCTTGCGCTTCAGAAAATGTCCCCCGAACTTCAGAAAATTCGAGCCACTCAGCCACACCCGATCACAACACGTCTCATTTTGAGCCGACAGAAACGACAAATATGACTGAGAAAATTCAAAAACCTCCCCTCGTTCTTTATGCCGTAAGTGAGGACGGAAGTCTCGTTCCTTACACCTTCAGGGAAGAGCAAGCTCCCTCTCCTCAAATTATAACCCCGGGAGGCTCCCGAATGAGTCATGGCACGCCATTTCTGCCAGGAAATGAGATTCAAGTTCCTCAAACTAGACGATATGTAAGTATGAAAATTGCCGCAGATATGATTCCGGTCTTCGCCGGCGAGACACCCCCAGTATCCTCCTCTATACGTGCCTGTAGGTCAGGCGAGAACTCCGTTCATCAAGGAGATAGGCATTTCCTTACCACGCTAAGATCTGGAATATGGTTTAGGGCGATGACGAATCGGTTACGCAGTATGGAATCAGAGTGAGTGAGCTTCTTCGGCACATCCGCGAAACATATGACCCAGGGTTCCAACAGGAAGCTATTCCTGGGATAAAATTAGGCGCAACTCAAAATGCTGTGCCATATTTTGTAAGGGGATTAAAAGAGCGTATAGAAAATAGAATGCAATTTCGAGAATGTCGAATGTCTAAGCAATCTGAGGAATTTTCAAAAAAGTCAATCATACATCAATTTAGTTTCAGAGAATAATTTTGAATTCTCGCGCGCGGTCCGCCATCCTTGATCGTGCGCAATGGGATTTTAGTTCCTAAATTTCGCATCCCATTACACTTTCCCCCCTAAATTAAAAAGTTGTTATCTATGAACAACTTTCAATTCCATATGTCATAAAATTTCAAACATGAAATTTATTAACTTGGTTCGCCCATAAGGAGCGCCTGAAATGCATTTAAAAATTTTTCTTCAGCGGAGCGAAACCCGCTTGCGCAACCACAGACGACCAATCACATGATCAATGAACTAGACTAGACCTATAGAGTATGGACCCTGCCTTCGCTTGCCTTCAAAAGTTTACAAGAATTTTACGAGCTCACTCTAGGAATGCAGCATGGAGCACTTCGGGCAACTCTATTATTCTATACCTATAGGGTAAGTTGCGCCAAATTATGTTTTTTCTTTATCCTACCTCTCATAAATAAATTCTATATTTCAACCATTGATATTATTTCTTAAATATCATTTTCCTAATACGTTAGATAAGATCAATTTTCCAAAGACAGAGAACGCACGAATCCTTCATAATTCAAATTCCATCTATGTAAATTTATTGTATAAAGAGACTTATTTTACTTAATTCCCCTTAGACACACACACACACACACACACACACATGTATTTTTTTCATTAATTATAACTTTTTTCCATTTTTAGGTATTTGTTCCATTCTAACGCTGGGAATGATAAGGATCTGCAATTTCAAAAATCAGATAAGTTGAACTAAATTTAGTTTAAAAATATATAGTTTTTTTTTATTTTAGAACTATTCCTTTGTGTGAAGAAAAATTATTTTTCTGTTTCAGTGACTTCAGGTAAAGCAACCTAATTCAGTATATTGTCATCAAAATTGTAAGTATGCTTTAAAACAAATTTTAATAGAAAATTAAAAATAGTATTGTTAATTAAAAGGGCTAAGGTTCCATGCTTCCTTTTGTGATTGTTATTTTTTTTATTTTTTCTCTTTTTTTAACAATCCGCTGTACAATTGGGCGATATTTATAGTAGTTGGGCAATTTTTATGATAATAGCCCATTTCCTCCCCCTTCAAAAAAAGGTTATCCTTGACATTTTTTCCGAAACGGGAGAAGTAAATTATTCAGTTAATTATTATCTCTGAACAATTATCTCAATTTTCGATGTCTATTTGTTCTTTTTCATTTATTGGTGAAATCTAGAAATAATATCTTAAGTATTTTTGCTCATTTCTTTCGGGCAAATTAAATCTAGTTATAAAAAGTGGAGATTCCCTTATGAAATCTGTGAAGAACGCAATCCTTCATTATTAATTATGAGGACTACGTTCTTCAATGTTTCGAAGTGCTCCATTGCTTATTCCTGCTTTTTGTTTAACCGGTGCACGGGTAAGCACTTATTTCAACTTAACTACGTGTACGACTTTAGTTTTATTAAGAGCTAGCCGAATTAAGGCATTTCTTTCTCCTATCATTTTTTATATTGTATACGGCCCATGAAAATAAGGGTCGAATTTCGTGTCATTTCGCTTATCAATTTTTGAATGAACTTTATATGCTGGTTCAAAATGTTTTGGATTCTGTTTTCTGTCATAGTACTCTTTTGACCTTTCTTTTGCTTCTAGGATTCGTCCTCGGGACATAAACTGACTATTGTCTAACTACTGGAAGAGATCCTGTAAATAATTCCCGTACGTGCGATCTGGTGGATTTGCAGCGAAACTGGACGGAATGTTGGCTTCTTTTCCGAATACCAGACTGTGAGGCGAAAAATCCGTAGCTTCATGGTCGCTGGTATTGTACGAGAAAACCGCAAATCTCAACCATTCATCCCATTTATAAGTGCCTTCAAAACTTCTCAAGTATCCTATTAGAGTATGATGGCTTCTTTCTAGAGAACCTTAACTTCGGGGATGATAGGAAACAGATTGAATTTTTTTAATTTGAAAAATCTTACAGAAGGTCTCCATTAGTTGACGAGTTTTCCTACGAACCGACTTGTTCCTCTGACAAGTTTTACAAGTCCCTACTATTCTTTGAACGTCAGACTTTATATTTTCCCAATAATATTGTGATCGTATTCTCCAATACGTTTTCGACATCCCCTTATGACCCCCTGCCACTGACTCGTGAAATTCCCTAGCGATTTCACCTCGCTGGTTTATTGGCGGAACAACAATTTCACTCGAGCAATTGATAATCATCGTTTCAGGTCCTGGAAAATGTTGCTAAGGAATCTGTTCCGTTGCCAGTCGATTTAGCTGTCCCAGATTGTTTCCATTTTTCGAAACTTTGATAACTTTAACCCTTGTGTGCACACCAGGGTACCCGTGTACCCACCACGGTACATTTTTGCTTGTAACAGGAATAAAGATAAAAATTCCGCTTCGGGCTCCAGATCATCTTCATTTGGTTCAATTTTGAGCGAATTGTGAATATAAGTCATTTAAGATTTTTTTTTCAAATAATCGACTTCAAAGTATACCTTCTTGAAGGACACAACCAGGGTACCAGGGTACCCCTATAGAAAAAATTCAATTTTGAGTGGATTAAAATTTTTTTATCAAGATATTAGACTTATTTACGTGAAATATGTTGAGTAATGATAGGATACATGAAATTTGGGATGATAAAAATCGTTATTGTTCACATTCTTGACACCACCGAAAAAGACGATTCGCACTGACTACATCGATGTCGCAGGCTGATGCAACACCTTCTCTTTTTCTTTAAAACAAGCTATAGTATGTATATTGTTTTGAAAATGCCCCTGACACTCCCTCCTGATGTTGATTCATTGGAATAAAGGACAAGGAAAAGATTTGAATCGCATAAATATTTATAAAATTGGAAAAAGAGAGGTGGGTACACGGGTACCCTGGGTGTGCGGACAACGTGGGTAAAGTTGGGTGTGAACACAAGGGTTAACATTCAGGCTATTCATAGCATTTTTAAGAGCCAAAACTGACCCGAGACCTTATTCAAAAAAACATGTTCGTCTTTTTTGTCCCTAATAACCAGGCTAAAAGTATACCGGTTATACTTTACATAAACTACCACCTCACCAACCTGGGGGTGTTCGTGTTTTATATCATCCAGTGATAACAATTTGTACTCAACTAATTCTTTGTTCGTTTTGCAGGAATCTTCTTCATCTGCCGAAACAAAGTGGACAATATGACCTTTGCCCATAAACACCTTATCCTGACTATAGGATATACAGGGTTTGGTAACCACTCGAACCAGAGTCTGATTCTCAGGAGAGTTAATGGAT
>JAUMHM010086877.1:0-10697 GCA_032362435.1 Melikaiella ostensackeni
AAAAATTGAAGTTACATAAAAAACAAGAAATAGTTTTATTTTAAGCTGATCGAAACGGTTGAGGTTAGAAATGCGTAGGCCACGTGAAGAAGTTATAGATACGTGTTTTCAAACTTTATTAGAACTTGTTTACTTACCTTTGAACAAGGGTAAATCCTCCCACGATTTTCGATAATGTTTGGCTTATTTACTGTAATCCCGAGACTAAGAAACTTTAGACATTTTGCACTTCACAGCAAGCGATGGTCGAGCATTACATTGTTATTATTTGTAAATCCAAACGTTGGTTGGTGAGGTGATAAATATTTCGGCCAATGAGAAGGAGCAATGAATGTACGCCAACGAATGATCACCATGGCCACCTATGATTGGCTGACAACAGACATTATTTCTCTTAGGCAAGTACGAACTCACCAATCAGAAAGCACAATAATTACATGTATCATCCGTTAAGAAATGCTGTGATTAGAGTTTCAGAAATGAATCTCTTTGTATTGACGGAAATGCAAATCGCAAAAACGCCCAAGTGCTGTAAAAAGTCGCCCAATTTGTCGCCCGGCGACTTTGTAAATTCCTTGTCGGCTCAAGCCTATTCCAAGCAAGCCTGTTCGGGTCCAGCACCCAGGTTTCTTACATCATCTGGGCCACATATCCCCTCTCGCTGTAGTTTGCGTGGGAGGAGGATATCGCGACTGTGCGTTTAGCTAACGCCTTGTGCTCAGGCCCGTTCGCGGCTTAGTAGAAATGGTTGCGCGCTATAAGGGTGATGTATGTGTACCTTGCAGTGTAAAAATTATGATTTGCGAGATGAAGAAGTACGTTCTTATTTTGTGATGTCAAAATAACAGTGGTGTTACTACTGTACAGCGACACCCTGGAAATTTCAAGTGAAAGTATTGAATTTTCAACAAAATATATGAGCTTTCATCCAAATAGATGAATTTTCAACGAAGAAGACTGATTTTTTACAAAAAAGACGAATTTTAAACAAAATACATAAATTCCGACCAAATAGTTGAATTTTCAACCAAAATGATTATATTTCTACAAAACAAAATAATTTTCAACAAAATACATAAATTTTCCATAAAATAGTTAAATTTTATACTAAAAAAGGTGAACGAACTTTAAACCAAGCAGTTGAATTTTCAAGTAAAAAATTAGTAAAAGTAGGCGTCAGGTGCCGACAAAAAAGGGTTCCATAGCCTATTTAGTCGTTGATAAAATCATTCAAATCAACCCCATGCCTTACCCTCGCCGCACTTCCCCGCACTTCCCCTCCCAACCCATTAATTTACCACACTTCTCCACTTTCCCACATTTTCTCTCACTCTCCCTCATTTTCCTTTACTTACCCTCATTTGCCCTAACCACTTCTCTCACTTCCCCCTCCTCTTCCTCTCATTTCTCTCCGCACCACTCACTTCTCCATACTTCCCTCATTTTCCCTCATTTCCCCTCCCCGCCCTACTTCCTCTAATTTCCCCTCACTTCCTTTCATTTCCCCTCACTTCAACTTTTTTATACGACGGACGGACACCTGACCGAAACCATAAGGGTTTCTGCCCAGGGCTACGAAACCCTAAAAAGATGTATTCTCAACGAAAAATGTAATAGTTGATACTAAAAGTAAAAGCGATTTTAATTTTGAATGAAAAACAGTTGAACCCTCAGCCGAAACAGATTAATTTCCTTCAAAACATTTGTTTTTTTACTAAAAAGGATGCAATTTCCACCACGAGATATGAATTTTTAAATTAAGGAGACAACTTCTCAACAAAATAGTTTGATTTTACACCCAAAAAAATTTCAGTTGAGAAGGAAAGAATATTTCAATCAAGTTGTCGAGTTTTCGAAAAAAAAAACGAGTTTTTGAACCAAACTGTTGAATTTTCAACCAAAAACGATGAATTTGTAACAAAATTCTTCAATTTTCAAGAAAAAAATAAATAAATTTTCCACCAAATATGCCACTGCAAAATAACAATTAGAACTGCTTCTCAAGGTTTAAAATATGAAAATTATAATTTCATTATTATTATTCACAACGGAATTAATTGAACAAATAACTACCAAAATGAAATAATAGTTTCATTGATATTTTCGCGCTCTTAGTTTGTATATAATATTTATTATTATTAAACATACACAGTGTCTTAATTATAATAATTCTCATTTCCGCCATATTTTTGCATCGGCAGTTAATTATTCAAATTGATTTCACAAGAACATTAATTACTTTAATATTTTGATGTTTATTTAAAAAGAATATCGTCTATTTTCCGTTTTTCGACTAACTTCACTCGTTCCGAATATCTTTTGTGTTACCGAATGACAACGTAATGAAATACAAATTCTATCATTTTGAAGAATATTTTTAGTCTGCATTAACCTATCAATCAATTGTTTCACGGGTAAGAAGTACATGTATTTATTAATATTTTCGTCATAAACTCACATCCAAAATATGCTTCTTCTGATAATTAATCCGTATTACCGGATGACACTGAATTGTTTTACGATGCTTTTCGAGCTTCCAAATTGGTTATTTTGGCAAAATAAGAATACTTTGAGTGTAATCGAGTTTCCACGTTATGAAGTATATTCAATAATTTACAATTAATAATCAGTTTAAGTGTGAAAATTGAGTCCATAAAGAAAGTTAAAGCTTGAAGCCATACAATCAATGAAAAACTGTCTTGTTACCGGACGATGTAACAACTCGAAGGCATTTAAAAAGTAATTATAACTCTCAAACTATAATTAGAAACGAGAAAAATGCTCCATTTTGTGTTTCTCCAACTAATTCTGAAAAATTTGTCTATTTGAAAATAAGATCTCAAGCTTCATTTTAAAAGATATAACGCAATCAATTTGAAAAAAGGTAGTCAGAGACACGTTACCGAAAGGCGTTTACTCATATGTAATCGAATTTATGTTGATATGGAGTAAAGTGAAAATATTTAACATGTAGAGTGTTATTGGAGAAAATACACTTGACAAAACCCTACAATTACTTATTACTACTTACAAAAACTTATTCCTTCCAACACAAGTTTACAATATTGCAGAGACATGATATTGTCAACTTTTTGATTTTCACCCAGATAGCACCTTGTGATTCTACAAATTTTTCCCATGCATATTCCATTTTATGAATTTTACCTATTTAAAAATTGTTTTTTAGAATGAGATTAAAATTTGGTTCTAGGGCCACGTATATGAATCAAAATGGTGTACGTGAAGAGCTTACTTTTACTGCTTTTTTCGATAATAATTGCCCATCAGGGAAATTCTATAATAAAAAAAGCAGACCGAAAACAAATGTTCGATCGACTCTTTTCATTACAAATCATGCAGAACTTCTGTGACACTATTAGTTCTTCTCGATGTTCGCTCCCTTGCCCTTGTATAAAAATAAAAATGACGCCAAAGATAAAATTATAAGCAATTTGTAGTTTTTCCCCAACGAATTAGTAATTTTCTACTAATATTTAGTGCCTTGCTCTTCTCTCATTGAATGAGTAGAATTTCAACAGTAATTAGTGAAATCTCATTAATCATTCATTCATTTTACACAAAGTTTCCAAATCATGACCTCAAAACCATAAGGTTCTATCTCGAATTTTTAATGTCACTTGATTTTCACTAGTTCTGCATATGAAGTAATATAAAAGAAATGAAAATCAAGTTGCTTCAGAAATTCAAGATAGAACCCTTTTGTTCTGGAGTCGCAAACTGTGAACGCGCCAAGCCGGTAGTCGGTGACATTCGACGAGAAAATGATTTTGCTGAAAAAAGAAATCGAAATCGGTTAACACTTAGAACTCGCGCATCGCCTTCCAAATTCCGTATGGTATTTAAATTACGAAAACTGAGTAGAACTTTCAAAAGAAGATGAATTTCTCAAATATGATCGAAATCTGATGATTTTTGTAGGAAGAGCAGTTTTTCGCACATTAAAATAAGTAGCAGCATCAGGCTTGTATTGATAGAGGTCAGAGTCTGACTCATCAAATTTGACGAAAATATATGAATATTATATTGACAAAAAAAAGTGTTTTTGAACCATTTTTCGTTGAATGACACCCAGTAAAAAATGTCTCAGTATATCATGTAAAATGATTTTTCTAGGATAAAAGACTGATGAGCACCACCACCTGGGCTGAAACGTCTGTTGAATTGTAAAAAAAATCAAGTATTTTATTTCTGGATCCTAAAGCCAATTATAACACCAAAAAAGAACAAGTAAATAATCCAAACGATTACTTCCCCCCCCCCCCCGCAACGATAACAAGCTCCAATATTTAAAAGATTAATTTGTTTTTCGAAATTAAAAGGTCAACCCAGAAAACAGAACTTGATGAGGATATAGACTGAATGATAATAATGGCGCTAGTTTGTAAAGAGAGTAAAATTGATGCCTAGCAACTAGATAAGATTTTAAAAAACCTATCTTTCCTGAAAACTCAACGTCTAGCGACTACATTTTTCTTTTCTAATTGTTTCGTTTGCGTTAAAGAGAGCCGGCAAATAATTTAAAACCACACTCTTTAATATTAACGATTTAAATTGAAATACCAATGGGTCTATCTATCAACCCGCATTCGACCGCTGCGTTGCGCAGGTACAGTGTCTGACCATAATCGGACAGCATTACTGACAGCTCGTCAACCCAGTGGTTTCAGACCAGCATAGTCAGATCCATTATACGACCTACTAGTGCCAGCTGGTACTACTGTGTGTACACGGTACCTCAGCGGCTAGTCAGTGATCCCACGTCGTTATGGTCGGACATAAGTGCTTCTCCAGTGTCCGCGCTCATAATATATAAGTAATCAGGCCCTGATACTCAGCCAGGCTCTGAAAGAAAGATGAACATTCTGCCCATAGTAATCACAAGCATAAGCACAAAGTACGCTGAGATGATTGGAGAACTCAAAAATTTCATTCCTAGCAAAAACATCAATGTTGTTACGGGTAAAGGTGGACTCTCAGTCCGTGTTAAAAATATGGGAAATTGCGATAATCTACGTACGGCATGTGATCAGGGTGGAATACCTTTCTCTACTCACATGTTTAAAGACCAGAAACTTAGAGGCCTGGTTCTTAGAGATTTACTTAACCTTTCTTCACATACATCAAGACTGATTTGGGACAACAAGGCGTCAATTGCAAGGAGATCATAGCATTCAAATTCAAACCCAAGGACAAAGCGGAGCAGAATAACTCCAATGTTACCAGCGAAATATATCATCCTAGTTTCCTCATCACAATGGAACCAGACGCTGATCTACGAGCAGTACGCAGCATCAGATGCACTTGCTCGATTAAGGTCTACTGGGAGAAATTCAAGAATAGCAGGCGTATTAAACAGTGCCACTGGTTTCAACAGTTCGGGCACGGATCTTCTCACTGTAATAGTGACCCAAAATGTGTGAAGTGTGTGTGCTCACAACTCACTAGTGTGTGCTCTAAAAATCAACTAATTCAGTGTAGTATGTAAATTGCAATGGTGCACACCATGCGAATTTCTCAAAGAGTAAAGTATATATTTTGCATTTGTAAAAAATAGACTCCAAGAAAACTAAGCCTTTGCAAGATAGGCTAAATGACAGACGGACATCCCCCTCAAGAACATACTCAGATTTTCCGCCCGTGAGGTCTGCAGCAACCCCAAAAGACCTCACGACTGAGATCAATGAGTTAAATAATGTTGGTGATATAGGTAAGATACTGGGGAAAATGAGAAACTCAGAATCTGAATTATGAACATGTAAAAATGACTTGAATAGATTTATTGTATTCGCTGCCATCATTAATGATGGCCGGAATTAGATTAGTCACTAATAACATTAAAATGGCACATTGTAATGCAAATGGGCTCAGAAATACTTTATCGGAGCTGAAGACTTTATGAAAAATCGCAAAATAGATATCATGCTTGTTGATGAAACTAAATTAAATGCATAAACTACACTTGGTACAGATTGACTTGAAATTCACTGAAATTTCAATACACAGTAAATCGATAAAAACAGTATCGGTCAGGATGTCCGATAATACTGTGATTGTATCAGCGCACAATCATACCCAATCTGAATTACATACAAATGATCTCGATTGGCGTAGCCGAAAAAATTGCTCATAATATCGATTTAAATGTCATTGATGATCACAAAACTGTGCGGGATAATTCGTAAATGAAGCGAGAAGGGCTCTGCCGTGGCCTCGAAGTGTCTCGAAGGTTCTTCGGAACGTCTTTTGCCTGAGCCCTTCCCTACGACACAGTACTGAGCGTAGCTCGACGAGCTCGAACATTTTTTGCAAAATAGAAAATCAGCATACATAATTGTTAAAAAACTACTTGTTGGATTTTCATGAAACTTATAGCGTTATTGAAAACATTTATTTCAACTAGCTGACGGTGCCGGAATACTTTTCAAATTACTATTAAAATCGACTTCTTCATTACAAATAAGTGGAAAAAAATTTTCACAATTTGAACTTTTTCATTCTCAACTGTGTCATTTCCAAAAAATGTAAAAATTCAAAAATCTAAGACTGTCCGGGTGGAATTGTACTCACAAACTAACAATTCTGAAGAATTTGGATTTTTCAGATAAACATAACTTTCGTTGTCGTTTACACCGTTTGACGTGTCACTTCGAACCATAAATGCTTTAGGGTGATGTATCTCCACCACTTTTAATGTTTTTTGGAAAAAATTACAATTGTTTTCCAATTATAATAAATAACCGTGGAAAATGTCAATGAAATTCGGACTACTCTTTATTGATGAAAACATTTTCCCATAATAAGCAATTTTCTGGCCGTTGTCATGGGCATTCCTCCTTGAAGAAAGTAATGCTCTGTGCAGAATTTTACGAAGAACGAGTAGTAACGATATTCGTAAAATAAACAATCAGTTAGTAAATAAAATAGAGAAATTTTCAAATTTGAAATTACCAACTGGGGAGACAAGGTAGCAAATCTTCAAGTCTTAGCTGAACATTATGAGATGGATCACCATCTGACAGGGGTTATGGGAGACAAGGGTATGGAGCGGCTAGTTAATACCAGGTACAGGAAGATAATAGGTGACACACTAAATAAGCAAGAGGCTAATTTAGTCACACCTAGCAAATTTAAAAAGGCAATAATGACGACAGGATCAAGGAAGGCACCAGGACAGAACGGTAGTCATAATATTATTTCAGTAATCTGCCCAAGATGGCATTTGTTCAATTAACTCATATTTTCAACGCTTCTCCATCTTTAGCATATTTTCCGGCTGCATGGAAAATTGCCAACATATTACCTTATTATAAACTAGGAAAAGAAAGAGAGCCAAACTTTTTGGAAGTTTTATTTACAACAGCAATTTGGTTGCAGACCACAAATAAATACTGTCTAGCAATTAATTTATAGACGCGGCAAATGGGAAGAAATCCGTAGAACAGAAAATTGCGGCAGGAATCCCACAGGGTTCCACACTCGGCCCGGTCCTCTTTTCGTTCTACATTAGCGATATTCTAAGACTAATAAGTATTCTACTGTCGTTTTTCGCAAACAATACTGTGGCTTATACAGGGTCGACGAGCGAGCATCTTGCTGTAATTAGGTTACAAAACTATGCGAACATTCTAGCTGAATACTTCAATAAACGGAAACTCAAGGTTAATGTAGCGAAACTGATTTTATCATATTCATTCACAAATTTAAGAGGAAAAGAATTCATGATTCTTACATAAACGATACATTAATAGAATTTAAAACAAAGATTAAATCTCTTGGTCTTAACCAATACTTTACCTTAAATTATCTCATGCATATTGAGAGAGTTGAAAAGAAAGTTCACAAGATGATAGGCGTTCTTTTCTGTCTAATTCGTAGAAAAAGTGAACTAAGCATAAAATACAAGACAATACTTAATAACGCAATCATGAAAGCATTTATGCTGTATTCAGCTACAGTCTTGAGTAATTCTATCAAAACCAATATTCTTAAATTACAAAGATTATTATATGATTATTAGTGCCTTAGAACTATAACAGATGTGAACAGGAACCTAGGAACCTAGGAACAGAAATGTTGATATCCATAAAAGCCTTAACATTCCACTTACTGAAAAAGAAATACGTGAACAAAATATTCTATGATACACGAATTAATTGCATTACTGAACTGCAGGATGCAAAAATACTGAATAGAGAGGAAGCTCCATTTAATATGAAGTACGAAATGCCTTACCATACGAGGTGTGGCTATTAACTAAGCAGACTGATTTTTTGCTGCTTGCTTGGGGCCTCGGCAACGAAAAGCGGGGTCTGATACCAAAGTACTGATACTCAGTACGACAGTTACCTTTGCTCGAAGTTGACTGTCTACCTGAGCTCTGACAGAATTATGTTGAGTGTGAAAATAGAACAGCGCGTCAAAGTGAAGTTCTTTGTGAAACTTGGAAAATCCACTACAGAAACGAATAATTTGTCGAAGGAAGTTTATGGTATGGTGATGAGTGTCTATCTCGTACTCAAGTTTTGCGATTGGTTTGAAAAATTTGAGGAGGGGAGGGAAATGATTGAAAACGATCTACGTCTCGATGGTCCTCGCATATCGAAAGCGACAGTAACATCAGAAAAGTGAGTAAAATTATTCGAATAAATCGATGTCTGAGCATTCGTGCGATTGCTGACCCAGTGAACATCGATAAAGAAACTATAAGACACATTTCATATGAAAATTTACACATGAAAAAAGTTTGTGCTGAAATGGTGCCGAAATTGCTCACTCTTGAGCAAAAGGAAACTTTAAGCAACGTTTGTACTGACATTCTGAGGAACATCGAAAAAGATTCAAAGCTTTTGGAAAATGTAATAACTTGTGACGAATCATGGTTTTTTCAATATGACCCAGGAACTAAGCGCCAATCCATGCAGTGGAAGAATGCCAGTTCACCGAGACAAAAGAAAGCACAGATGAACAAGTCAAAATTCAAAGCAATGATGATAGTTTTTTTGATACTCGATGAATTGTTTACAATGAATGGGCACCTGAAGGTCAGACTGTTGAACAGGTATACTATAACTTGGTTTTGACAACTCTTCGTGAACGCGTAAGAAAAAAAAAGATCTGAAATGTGGAAAAACAGCTCGTGGATTCTTCACCAAGACAACGCACCAGCACACATGGTGCTGCTATCCAGAGGTTTTTGAGGAAGAACAAAATACGGAAGGGAATTACATCGAAGAAGATAACATCCACATTGAATAATTTGATAAATTAAAGTTGTTAGATCATCGGTCCGGTTATTTACATAATGATCACACCTCGTATATTAGTAGACAAGTAAATGCCTTTCCTCAGCATCTTTAGTTTTTAAGTCTGTATTTCTACATGGAGAAAAATGGCAGTTCAATCGTAGGTATTAAGGGATTTGACAGTACCGCCTGCCATTATTCACAGATATCCTGCTAAGGTATTGAGCACTAATAAAAATATGTATTTGGTTCTACTATCTGAGAAGTTGAACTGACATATCCAGATATTGAACTAGCTGCTAGATCGCATGCGTAGTTTGCGATGAGCTGGAAGATACTGTTGACTTCTGTCTGACTTCTGTCGGACTTCTGTCGGACTTGTGTAAAAATTATAATTATTGATGATTTGTTTAAAAGTATTAACATTTAAGGTAATTCGACGAATAAGATAAATTTTCAACTAAAATAATGAATCTCCAACCAAAAAAATTAATTTTTAACAAAGCTGTTCAACCTTCAACCAAAAAATATGTTTATTTCGAATCAGAAACAGTTTAACTCCACCAAAACAGATAAATTTCCAACAAGAAAGTCAAATTCTAAACCAGAGATGAATTTTCAGCTAAAAAAGATGAATTTTCAACCAAAAATGGAACAGTTACATTTTCAATTGTAAAAATTAATTTCCAACGAAATAAAATGAATTCTTAACGACAACTATAATAATTGATATTTCAACCAAGAAAGGTTTTAATTTTGAATAAAAAGCAGTTCAAACAAATAATGAAATTTCTAACGAAAGAAGATGAATTCTCAACCAATAATAGTTGAACTTTCAACCAAAGACATCAATTTTCAATTAACGTGATGAATTTTTCATGAAAGAAATTAATTTTTAGCACAATTCATACCCATGAAGATTAATTACACAGCCACACAAAAAAAAGGTCAAGAACTTTTAACGAGATACTTGTATTCCTGTATATTTTGAGTCGCTGAATCCGAATCTGAAATCAAAATAGCACCTTTCATGATTAGTGTTCGACATAACTTCAAAAAACCTCATTTTTGACAATGTGACGTAAAAACAGGGTTTTATTATGGATTTCAAGCTGCTGAATTTAAAAATGGAGCCTGAACAGTGATTTGACTAAAAAATTTGAAACATAACTTCAAAAAAAAATTTCCTGAGCGGCACTTCTCAGGATTAAATTGATTTAATATACTTCCAGGCATTGAATCTGATACGTAAATCAGAATAGTGTTGGTCTTCCATGGTCCTATGAAAGAACAGCTATTTTTTCCATTATAACTCCCTCCTTTGCATCCGAACGACCTTCGTAGCGGCATTCTCCTTTTTAAACTTTTTTCTGAGGTAAATCTCTTTTCAACGTCCAACAGTAGTCCGCCATCATATTTTCATCCCATCTTCCT